>JAOPHQ010001163.1:157500-160000 GCA_030340625.1 Merluccius polli
CTGGTCTAGTCTAGTCGTCCAGTCTAGTCTAATCTGGTCTAGTCTAGTCTAGTATAATCTAGTCTGGTCTGGTCTGGTCTAGTCTTGTCTAATCTGGTCTAGTCTAGTCTAGTCTAGTCTGGTCTGGTCTAGGCTGGTCTAATATAATCGGGTCTGGTCTGGTCTAGTCTAGACATCTAGTCTAGTCTAATCTGGTCTAGTCTAGTCTAGTCTAGTCTGGTCTAGTCTAGTATAACCTGGTCTGGTCTGGTCTAGTCGAGTCTACTATAATCTGGTCTGGTCTGGTCTATTCTAGTCTGGTCTAGTCGAGTCGAGTCTAGTCTAGTCTAATCTGGTCTAGTCTAGTCTAGTCTAGTCTAATCTGGTCTAGTCTAGTCTAGTCTGGCCTGGTCTAGTCTAGTCTAGTCTAGTCTAGTCTAGTCTGGCCTGGTCTAGTCTAGTGTAGTCTAGTCTAGTCCAGTCTAATCCAACCTAGTCTGGTCTGTACCTGTGAGGGAAGATGTCCTTCTCGATGGCCCAGTCGTAGAAGGCGTCGTGGGCGGAGACTGTGTAGGTGACGCTGAACACCTGACCACTCTTCACCTCTGCTGGAGGACGAACCACCCAGGACATCTCCAGACCTGCGGAAAGAGAGAGAGACAGGTAGAGAGACAAACAGGTAGACAGACAGGCAGGTAGAGAGAAAGACAGGCAGACAGGTAGAGAGAGACAGGTAGACAGACAGACATGTACTCAGATAGACAGGTAAAGAGACAGACAGACAGACAGGTAGACAGACAGACAGTCACCTCCACAGTCGATCATGTTGTACTCGTTAGGCTGTTCCAGAGGCCAGCAGTCGTATTCACTGTTGTCCAGATCATGCCAGGAACACACTGGAGGGTAGTACAGCACCTACAGAGAGAGGAGAGGCAAGGAGGAGAGGAGAGGAGAGGAGAGGAGAGGAGAGGAGAGGAGAGGAGAGGAGAGGAGAGGAGAGGAGAGGAGAGAGCAGTTTTTACAGTATAAGACACTAGAGTTGATCCAACAGAAAGCCAACATCCTAGAGATTGGTCTCCTCAGTGAAACAGTTACCATCAGACGATGACCTCATGAAGGGAAACACACACAAGTCCTGAGACATGACAGCTAGGACAGATGAAGCTCACCAGCAGTAGAAACACTCCAGAATATTCCTTCTTCATCTTCAGGACAACCCACACTGAGGATGAGAGACCAAGGTAGACTCACAGAGAGCGAGGCTGAAAAAGAGAGACCGAGGTTGACTCACAGAGAGCGAGGCTGACAAAGAGAGACCAAGGTAGACTCACAGAGAGCGAGGCTGACAGAGAGAGACTGAATAGACAGCAGAACTGGAGGAAACAGCACAAAATATACAATACAGAGTGAGAGAGAGAGAGAGAGAGAGAGAGATACAGAGAGAGAGAGGGAGAGAGAGAGGGAGAGAGAGAGAGAGAGATACAGAGAGATACAGAGAGATACAGAGAGAGAGAGAGAATGTATTATTATTTCCTTCAGTAATTTCATTAACTAAACATTTAGAAAAAACATTGGTTTTAAACATGTAGTCCAACTAATTCAGATATGTCTCATTCATGTTTCATATTCATGTCTCATATTAATGTTTCATGTTAATGTTTCATATTCACATTTCATATTCACGTTTCATATTCATGTCTTATATTAATGTTTCATATTAATGTTTCATATTCATCAAAACATTCGATGGGTTTGTAGGGTTAAGGTAACAGTTTTTTTAATGTAAAGGATAATCATTTTAAAGAATGCATATATGATGTAATAGTGTTACATAATAGTGTAATAGTGATGTAAGTGTTTTATTGTCCATATCAACATTTAAATAAACGTTCTAGGAACTAATTGCTTAATTTTTGTAATAAATGTCCGAGCACAATCACATCCAACTCAAAACGAATATCAGGGAAGTTTACACAAACTTAAATCACAATATTTCGAATACTTAATATTCTTATTATTTCTAATACTTTTGATATGCTTACTGTTATGTATCAGACCCTAAATGACATAATTAGAAGGCTATTGTCGATTTGGGTTTCCAGTGGCTTTAAGACGAAATGCAGTTAAAAGATCAATTAATGTGTTTACAACGCCATCTAGTGGCTACATGATGTTACAACGGGTATGTCAGAGTGTATGTACCCTACCTGCTCCTTAGTGACCTGTCTCTGTACTGTCTAACCCCTACCTGCTCCTTAGTGACCTGTCTCTGTACTGTCTAACCCCTACCTGCTCCTTAGTGACCTGTCTCTGTACTGTCTAACCCCTACCTGCTCCTTAATGACCTGTCTCTGTACTGTCTAACCCCTACCTGCTCCTTAATGACCTTTCTATTCCAGACATCACTGGATGTTCCTCCAGCATCTTTGAAACAGTGGAATGGACTCATAACTAGTTTTATCTGGAATTACAAAAGGAAAAGTATAAAATGTAATAAATGACCCAAAGCAAAAGGAAGGTG
>JAOPHQ010001163.1:167500-183653 GCA_030340625.1 Merluccius polli
TGTGTTTGTGTGTGTGTGTGTGTGTGTGTGTGTGTGTGTGTGTGTGTGTGTGTGTGTGTGTGTGTGTGTGTGTGTGTGTGTGTGTGTAGTTCCTCGTCATCATAGTCAGGTGTGGGAGTTTGACATTGAGCTTGGAAACACAGCAGAGGAGATGGGAGACGACCCAGGTAGGAAACTACAGTAATACTCAATAGTAAATACTAATACTCAATACTCATTAATAAATATTAATACTCAATACTCATTAATGAATACTAATACTCAATAATAAATACTAATACTCAATACTCATTAATGAATACTAATACTCAATAATAAATATGAATACTCAATACTCAAAAATAAATATGAATACTCAATACTTAATAATAAATATGAATACTCAATACTCAATAATAAATATGAATACGCAATACTCAATAATAAATATGAATACTCAATACTTAATAATAAATACCAATTCCAATAATAAATACTAATACTTAATACTCAATAATAAATACCAATATCGATAATAAATACTAATACTCAAGACTTAATAATAAATACCAATTCTGATAATAAATACTAATACTGAATACTCAATAATAAATACCAATTCTGATAATAAATACTAATATTCAATACTCAATAATAAATACCAATTCTGATAAAAAAATACTAATACTCAAGACTCAATAATAAATACCAATTCTGATAATAAATACCAATGCTGCGGGACTGGGGCAGCATGATTCTGTCTTATTTACAACAATATCGCAGATCTCTGTATAATAATGATTACCACGCCATTAACACAATGTTCATCAGTACAGACACGCATTTAACTGGCTTCAGGTTAGATCCTTTATTGAGGAGGAGGAGGAGGAGGAGGAGGAGGAGGAGGAGGAGGAGGAGGAGGAGGAAGATGAGGAAGAGGAAGAGGAGGAAGAAGAGGAGGAGGAGGAAGGAGGAGGAGAGGGACCAGGAGGAAGAGGAAGGAGAAGAGGAAGGAGAAGAGGAGGAGGAGGAAGAAGAGGAGGAAGGAAGTAAGAGGAGGAGGAGGAGGAGGAGGAGGAGGAGGAGGAGGAGGAGGAGGAGGAGGAAGGAAGAGGAGGAGGAGGAAGGAAGAGGAGGAGGAAGGAGGGAGGAGGAGGAAGGAGGGAGGAGGAGGAGGAAGAAGAGGAGGAAGGAAGTAAGAGGACGAGGAGGAGGAGGAGGAGGAGGAGGAGGAGGAGGAGGAGGAGGAGGAGGAGGAGGAGGAGGAGGAGGAGGAGGAGTGGGTGGATGAGGAGGTAGCAGGTGGTTGAGGTGAGCTCTGGACGTTGAAGAACGCTATGAGGGACAGAAGAGGTTATACAGGTGCAATATATCAGCTTATACTGTATATCATACTGTGTGTGTGTTGGTGTCAGTGGCTGGAGTGCTCTACTGCTCCATGGACCAGGGAGCGTGTGATTGGCTGTCAGACAGCGAGGGAGACCTGGACTGGACCAGCGTGCAGAACACAGCAGGTACACACACATACACACACACACACACACACACACACACACACACAAAGAAAGAGGAAGGGGACTACTTTGTAACTAGCGACACTCGCTGTCTGTCTGTCTGTCTGTCTGTCAGGGGGGTGGTACCTGTCTGTCGCAGAGCTGAAGGCAGGGCAGAGGAGTGTACGAGGCGCTCGATTGGCTGTCCCGTTAGCCCCGCCCTGGAACCAGGAAGAAATGTGTTTCTCCTTCTCTCATTGGCTGACAGGACATCATGTGGGCGTTCTACAACTTTTCATCAGGAAGACAGGACGCAGGTACGAACCACAGTCTTCTACTGGTTGTACTGGGAGCTGCCCAGTCTACTGGGAGCTGCCCAGTACAACCACAGTCTTCTACTGGTTATACTGGAGCTGCCCAGTACAACCACAGTCTTCTGCTGGTTATACTGGAGCTGACCAGTACAACCACTGTCTTCTGCTGGTTATACTGGGAGCTGCCCAGGACAACCACAGTCTTCTGCTGGTTATACTGGGAGCTGCCCAGGACAACCACAGACTTCTACTGGTTATACTGGATAACCACAGTATAACCACAGTCTTCTGCTGGTTCTACTGGGAGCTGCCCAGTACAACCACAGTCTTCTACTATACTGGGAGCTGATGAGTACAACCAGTCTGCTACTGGTTTTACTGGGAGCTGCCCAGTACAACAATGTTTGTATGAGTGCCACAGAAGCTTTCCCTGTGTATTTGGCTGATGCAGGTATAGCCCTGCCCTCTGGAGCCGGGCAGGAGGCCATGGCTGGAAGAACACACTGGTCAGCCTGGAGAGGGACACTGAGAGAGTGAGACACACTCACACACGCACGCACACACACACACATACACACACACACATGCTATGGGGGGTGAGAAGGGTCACGGGGGACTAGACACACGTACGTACATTCGTGTGATTATGTACTAAAAGTCCCACATGAACGTACGAACGTACGTCTGCGTGTGATGAGTTTAACTCATCATTAAGCATGCAGACCGCACGTTAATGCACACGTGTGACTCCTAAACACGCGTGTGCGTGTGTACGTACGTCTGCTTGTGCATTCTGCATCATGCACACGCGTGTGCGCACGTGTATCATTATTGTTGTTTTATCTGTTTTCGTCATTTAGTCTATTATTAATTGTTTTTTGTTTTATTTTCGTTTTTATTTTTTTTAAATCCATTCAGGCTCCTCTGTGTTATAGGAACATAATATTATCAGCCTATAATTATGAATAGGCGTATTATTATCCTAGTTTCATTGATTAATTACCTGGAAAGGTCTATCTAGTCCATTTAAGGCTACATAAATGACGAAAACAAATAAAACAACAATAATGATACACGTGCGCACCCGCGTGTGCATGTGCATGATGCAGAATGCGCACACAGACGTACATACGTACATTCATGTGGGACTTTAAGTCAATAATCACACAAACGTACGTACGTGTGTCTAGTCCCCCGTGACCCTTCTCACCCCCCATACACATGCTCTCACACGCGCGTGCACACACACACACACACACACACACACACACACACACACTCACACACACACACACACACACACACACACACACACACACACACACACTCCTTGTTTTATTCGATATTATACATTTCAACTCTTATTTCTATGTATGTATGTTATCTGTATGTTATATCTCGTGTGTGTGTGTCAGGTGTTATTAAGAGCAGAAAGGAGGAGAGGTCAAAGAGGTCAGATCGCCATTGATGACATCTTACTAAAGAGAGGACCCTGTCGATGACATCACTCAAGTGGGAGGAGCTTGATGTCAATATCAAAGGACCAATGGGCATGGCCCAATCAGGAACACTGAATGCTGTTTCATTACACTCTCACTCTTAATTTATAGTTTGGTTTTTTTGCATTTGTTTTTATATGGATTTGTTGTTTTTATATGGAATTGTGTGTAAATGCAGATGCTACTCGGGTTTGGGGTAATAAAACCAGAAGGTCACGGAGATAGTCTTATTTCTTACGCTCACTGTATTGCAGCCCCGCCCCCTTTGGTCGTAGCCGAAGCCAAGCCACGCCCCCTTCACACCACATTGTTGTCTTTATACGTATTTGGATGGATGTGTTTTAGGTTTTATATGGATTTGTTGTTTTTGTATGGATTTGTTGTTTCTAAAATAGATTTGTTGTTTTTATATGGATTTGTTGTTTTTATATGCAGTTGTTGTTGATTGGCTGTTCCCAGTGACTGTTGGACCAATATGCTCCATTGTGTTTGCATCGGACGCCTCCTCTAGAAAAAAAAAAAAAAAATTACTAATATTCATTAACCTGCTCATCTCTGCACAGTATAATATATTAATAATATTGAAATAATATATCAATAGGCAAGGATCAACCTGGAGGTCACTAAATAAAAAACATTTAAACAAATATGTCACTCTAGAATGTTAAACAGATATGTCACTCACATACATTAACTTACAAAAGTAACTTACAACAGTAGCTTACATACATTAAATTACAACAGTAACTTACAACAGTAACTTACATACGTTAACTTACAACAGTACCTTACAACCATAATTTACATCCATTAAATTACAACATTAACTTACAACAGTAACTTACATTACTTACAACAGTAACTTACATACATTAACTTCCAACACTAACTTACAACAGTACCTTACAACCATAATTTACAACAGTAACTTACATTACAACGTGCAGTGGAAAGTGTATACTGTTGGTATGCATAGATACTGCAAGTACTACCTGAGTAGTCCCAGGTGTACTGGGGTTGGTGTGACTAAGCAACTAATGAGAGGTTTCCACCTCGTTATGGACAGACACAAGGAAGTGAGAGAGGAGAGAGAGAGAGAGAGAGAGAGAGAGAGAGAGGGAATGAGACAGGGGGAGGGAGGGACAGAGGAAGCAAAGGTCAGTGATTTTCCGCTTAACACCTGTTTCAAACATTTTGTACACACACACACACACACAAGGGAATGACTGGACGTAGAGGCGGGACAGAATGATTAGTACCTTAGACGGATACATTCCTGAGTTCATAGAGACACACCTCGCTCTCTCACACACACACACACACACACACACAGACAAACCCACACACACATGCATACACACACACACATACACACGCACGCACGCACACACACACACTCACACACACACACACACACACACACACACACACACACTCACACACACACACACACACACACTCTGGGAGAAGCAGTGTCTGCAGATGTTGAAGGAAACAACTACTGCCAGTCTGTGTTCTCTATGTCTCCCTACCCTCTCTCCCCTCTGTTCTCTATGTGCTCTCCATGTCTCCCTACCCTCTCTCCCCTCTGTTCTCTATGTGTTCTCTATGTCTCCCTACCCTCTCTCCCCTCTGTTCTCTATGTGTTCTCTATGTCTCCCTACCCTCTCTCCCCTCTGTTCTCTATTTGTTCTCTGTCTCCCTACCCTCTCTCCCCTCTGTTCTCTATGTGTTCTCTATGTCTCCCTACCCTCTCTCCCCTCTGTTCTCTATTTGTTCTCTGTCTCCCTACCCTCTCTCCCCTCTGTTCTCTACTTGTTCTCTGTCTCCCTACCCTCTCTCCCCTCTGTTCTCTACTTGTTCTCTTCTCTGTCTATCTACTCTATCTTTTCTCTCTCTCTCTCTCTCTCTCTCCCAACGACCAACCCTCTGTCGCTCCTCTATCACCCCTCCATCACTCATCCATCACTATTCAATCACCCCACTATGACTTCGCTATCACCCCTCTAAAAACATGAACACCGTGTGTGTGTGTGTGTGATTGATTCAAACTGTTGTTTTTACGCAGCTGGAACATTCATATATAACCAAAATACCAAGACGTCTCACTCACTCACTCACTCACTCACACTCACACACACACACACACACACACACACACACACACACACACACACACACACACACACACACACACACACACACACACCTCTTTGTGAAGTTTCACAATAAAATGTTTACAAGTTTATTGGTGATTTATCAGCTCTGTGGTCGAACACGCATCACAAGTACAGAATTAAATAATGAACAAGAACATTTGAATTGTGCTGCTGTGTTATTGGTGTAAACAGTTTGTCAGGAGCTTAGAATACTGTGAAGGCATGGCAGACAGGAAAAGTTACCACGTTACCAAGACAACACACATTACCATGACCGCACCAGACAACAGACTCCTGTTACGACCTCGGTCTGAGCATCACAAAGTAAAGCATCATCATCATCATCATCATCATCATCATCAATAACAATAATAACAATAACAACAGCATGTTAACTCTTTAGTAGAAACAATGTTGCACAACTAGGCCATGGCACCATGTGCTCATTTACACTGACACTGACAAACACAGTGAGCAGCTGTAAGGTGTTGAAAATAGTGGCTGGACACACCTGTGGCTGGAGACAACCCAGTACCAGTGAGATGTAGATAATGGTTACCAGGGTTACCAGTGATATGGAGATAATGGTTACCAGGGTTACCAGTGATATGGAGATAATGGTTACCAGGGTTACCAGTGAGATGTAGATAATGGTTACCAGGGTTACCAGTGATATGGAGATAATGGTTACCAGGGTTACCAGTGATATGGAGATAATGGTTACCAGGGTTACCAGTGAGATGTAGATAATGGTTACCAGGGTTACCAGTGATATGGAGATAATGGTTACCAGGGTTACCAGTGAGATGGAGATAATGGTTACCAGGGTTACCAGTGAGATGGAGATAATGGTTACCAGGGTTACCAGTGAGATGGAGATAATGGTTACCAGGGTTACCAGTGAGATGGAGATAATGGTTATCAGGGTTAACAGTGAGATGGAGATAATGGTTACCAGGGTTACCAGTGAGATGGAGATAATGGTTACAAGGGTTACCAGTGTTATGGAGATAATGGTTACCAGGGTTACCAGTGATATGGAGATAATGGTTACCAGGGTTAACAGTGAGATGGAGATAATGATTACAAGGGTTAACAGTGAGATGGAGATAATGGTTACCAGGGTTACCAGTGAGATGGAGATAATGGTTATCAGGGTTAACAGTGAGATGGAGATAATGGTTACCAGGGTTACCAGTGAGATGGAGATAATGGTTACAAGGGTTAACAGTGAGATGGAGATCATGGTTATCAGGGTTACCAGTGAGATGGAGATCATGGTTACAAGGGTTAACAGTGAGATGGAGATAATGGTTACAAGGGTTAACAGTGAGATGGAGATAATGGTTACCAGGGTTACCAGTGAGATGGAGATAATGGTTATCAGGGTTACCAGTGAGATGTAGATAATGGTTACCAGGGTTACCAGTGATATGGAGATAATGGTTACCAGGGTTACCAGTGAGATGGAGATAATGGTTACCAGGGTTACCAGTGAGATGGAGATAATGGTTACCAGGGTTACCAGTGAGATGGAGATAATGGTTACCAGGGTTACCAGTGAGATGGAGATAATGGTTATCAGGGTTAACAGTGAGATGGAGATAATGGTTACCAGGGTTACCAGTGAGATGGAGATAATGGTTACAAGGGTTACCAGTGTTATGGAGATAATGGTTACCAGGGTTACCAGTGATATGGAGATAATGGTTACCAGGGTTAACAGTGAGATGGAGATAATGATTACAAGGGTTAACAGTGAGATGGAGATAATGGTTACCAGGGTTACCAGTGAGATGGAGATAATGGTTATCAGGGTTAACAGTGAGATGGAGATAATGGTTACCAGGGTTACCAGTGAGATGGAGATAATGGTTACAAGGGTTAACAGTGAGATGGAGATCATGGTTATCAGGGTTACCAGTGAGATGGAGATCATGGTTACAAGGGTTAACAGTGAGATGGAGATAATGGTTACAAGGGTTAACAGTGAGATGGAGATAATGGTTACCAGGGTTACCAGTGAGATGGAGATAATGGTTATCAGGGTTAACAGTGATATGGAGATAATGGTTACCAGGGTTACCAGTGAGATGGAGATAATGGTTACAAGGGTTACCAGTGTTATGGAGATAATGGTTACCAGGGTTACCAGTGATATGGAGATAATGGTTACCAGGGTTACCAGTGAGATGGAGATAATGGTTACAAGGGTTACCAGTGAGATGGAGATAATGGTTATCAGGGTTAACAGTGAGATGCAGATAATGGTTACAAGGGTTAACAGTGAGATGGAGATAATGGTTACCAGGGTTAACAGTGAGATGCAGATAAAGGTTACAAGGGTTAACAGTGATATGGAGATAATGGTTACAAGGGTTAACAGTGAGATGGAGATAATGGTTATCAGGGTTAACAGTGAGATGCAGATAATGGTTACAAGGGTTAACAGTGAGATGGAGATAATGGTTACCAGGGTTACCAGTGAGGTGGAGATAATGGTTACAAGGGTTACCAGTGAGATGGAGATAATGGTTATCAGGGTTAACAGTGATATGGAGATAATGGTTACCAGGGTTAACAGTGATATGGAGATAATGGTTACCAGGGTTACCAGTGAGATGGAGATAATGGTTACCAGGGTTACCAGTGAGATGGAGATAATGGTTACAAGGGTTACCAGTGAGATGGAGATAATGGTTACAAGGGTTAACAGTGAGATGGAGATAATGGTTACAAGGGTTACGAGTGAGATGGAGATAATGGTTACCAGGGTTACCAGTGAGATGGAGATAATGGTTACCAGGGTTACAGTGCCGAACATTCTATAAAGTTCTGTCCCAAAGGCAGGAGTTCCTTCTGGTCTTCAGTCCACACTCAGGTGAAGACCGGACCTATCGTCTAGAGTCCTGCAGGCATAGCTGGCGTTATGGTCGCCAGCAGAGTGAGGAGGAGTAAGGCCGTCTGCTATTGGCGGGAAGATGGCAGCGTCCGATTGGTCTGCTGCAGGGTTAATGTGCTCTTCTGCTTAAAGATGTTTTCCAAACATTACTATATTAGACATGTCAGGCTTTAGACAGACAGAGACAGACAGACGTGTTGTTACAGACCAGGTTTATGTAGGGAACCTGTCTGTGCTTCACCACCAGCAGCTTCTCAGACAGAAGGCAGCGTCACTCCATGTGTAGCGCCAACATCACATTAACACTATGAAACACGCTCTTTAGCAACGGCTTGGGTCTGACAATAGTGACGCTAGCCGAATCCTAGCCAACATCGTGTTTCTGCCTTTAGGCTAACACACACCTTAAGCTAACTCGGCCCTAATCTCTCCCACTCCCTGCACCTGGCCTATGTCACTCGTCCCGCGAGGCGGCGGCGTTGTCCACGCTGCGGTAGCGCTGTGTGCAGGAGGAGGGCAGAGCGATGGGCCAGCAGAACACCACCGGGACCGGCTCCTGGACGTTCCGCTCCAGGAAGTTGAACACCGGGTTCCACCAGGTCCTCGACAGCAGGTTGTTAGGCGCCTGCCGCAGCGCCTGCACACAGTGTGTGAATTGGCAACTAAACTTTAATGGTAAAATATTTATACATTTCCAGGTGTGCAGACTGGTGAGGACCCAAAAAGGTGACATTGTTTTGCCTAAAAACTAAGATCAGCATTCCGCGCCCGTCAAATCCATCAGGTTATATTTTGCTATAAGCTATAAGCAGCTCACAAAAAGCCTAAAAGTGATATTCAGACCCAATTATATGCAGCAGTTATTATAAGGATCTCAAAAATGGTTTTTGTTAGCAATGTTTTTTTTCCATTTTGCTTCACTGACTCCCATCTCTAATTAGAGCAGTATTGAGCCTCCTCCTCAAAACCCCTCATTTGGAAAACAACTAAACAAACTAATTTAATCATCTGTAAAGTCAAAGGTTACATTTATTTAAATGTCCATATTTAAATATGATATCCACTATTATTATTATTATTATGATTATTGTTATTATTATTATTTCTGAAGGAGTCATTTAGTCTCGTACCGGCTATTTCAACCATGGTAAATGTAGTGCATGATGGTGCCAGTACACTGGAATACCACAACATTGGTTGGAAGTGGGATCCTCAATCCTTATCACTAAATGTAGCATTCATTTGATTATTTATTTGTATGTTGGCCTAATATTTAATCCTCCCCTCTCTGTCCCACAATAGCTTGTCCCACTCATTTAAAATGAATTTGAGTATTCTAGTAAATATGAATATAACTCATCATATTGGGAGGAATATTAGTATAATAGTATTATGGCATCCGAACCAAAACTATATGAGGTTACATAACTTGCCTGTTAATGTAGGAACAACCCGTTATTTGAAGGCTCTTCGTTTTTGCTAGGCTTGAGTTACACTTGAGGTAACTAATAAATCCTTAATCTAATACAATAAAAAATCTCATTTTAAACCAGAAAACTTTCAAAACCTTTATAAATATTTCTCTATTGGAAAACTCTTTGTAAACTCTCCATTGTTGTGTTTAGAAACAATGGAGGTGGAAAACATGGAGCGGATTTCTAGACATTACATTTAGTTTAGTCATAAAACACGGAGCGGATTTCTAGACATTACATTTAGTTTAGTCATAAAACACGGAGCGGATTTCTAGACATTACATTTAGTTTAGTCAGAAAACACGGAGCGGATTTCTAGACATTACATTTAGTTTAGTCAGAAAACACGGAGCGGATTTCTAGACATTACATTTAGTTTAGTCAGAAAACACGGAGCGGATTTCTAGACATTACATTTAGTTTAGTCAGAAAACACGGAGCGGATTTCTAGACATTACATTTAGTTTAGTCATAAAACACGGAGCGGATTTCTAGACATTACATTTAGTTTAGTCAGAAAACACGGAGCGGATTTCTAGACATTACATTTAGTTTAGTCAGAAAACACGGAGCGGATTTCTAGACATTACATTTAGTTTAGTCAGAAAACACGGAGCGGATTTCTAGACATTACATTTAGTTTAGTCAGAAAACACGGAGCGGATTTCTAGACATTACATTTAGTTTAGTCATAAAACACGGAGCGGATTTCTAGACATTACATTTAGTTTAGTCATAAAACACGGAGCGGATTTCTAGACATTACATTTAGTTTAGTCAGAAAACACGGAGCGGATTTCTAGACATTACATTTAGTTTAGTCAGAAAACACGGAGCGGATTTCTAGACATTACATTTAGTTTAGTCAGAAAACTCGTGGATCGGGATTCTAAAATACGACTGAACAAATTTGTGGAACAAGATCAAGTTAGCGTGCAAACTAGCAAGCTAACACTTCAAGAAAGTAACTATGTATACTTAATGCCTGGCTTATCACATCATCATTACAGTATTAGAAATTAATTTAAAAATTCCATAAGTTATTGACTTGAGTCCATATAACAAACAACGGTATCGGCAACACTCCTAAATGTGATCGCTCTGTAGGCACGTGGAGCTGGCAGTTGTTGTTTTATCAGCCAATCAGGATCAGATATTCATCTGGAAACTCTGCCTAGCAACTCACTTTTATCAATTGGGATTCAGGGATTGAATAGTTTGCCAATCAAACTGCCCGAGCAGAAGAACACTACGGTAAACACGCCTGACTTTACCCGCAGACTTTACCCCTATTTTGAAATAAAAGTGGCGAATTTCGCCAAAAGGTGACAAGTTTGCGCCCCTGCATTTATTGCTGCTTCCTCAAGTCTTTAACTGTGTACACATTAACACCGTGGTGTAGTAAATGTGTTTGTGTGTTTGTGTACATACGTGTGTGTTAGCCATGGTGTGGTAGCACCAGAAGACCCGGGTGGTGACGAAGTACCCGACCACCACGTCCACGCTGTAATGCTCATGACCCACCAGGATGAACACCACCCCTGTAGCACTTAGTAACCAGCACAGCCAGCGGTACCACCACAACCTCCTAGGAGAGTCTAGAGAGAGACGGAGAGAGACGGACAGAGACGGACAGAGACAGAAAGTGAGTTTATTCAGTATCCACCAGACCTTGTTTTTCAGCCCAGGGCCAACAGAATCCTCCCTCTCATGTGACTGTAATTAGCCAATGACGAGCGTGTGGTGCGTTGCTCACCAAATAGGAGGAAAGGAAACGATTAAAAGGTTAAGATAAGGTCGCAGAACAGTGGATGTTCTGTGAGGAGGTAGTGTGTGTGTGTGTGTGTGTGTGTGTGTGTGTGTGTGTGTGTGTGTGTGTGTGTGTGTGTGTGTGTGTGTGTGTGTGTGTGTGTGTGTGTGTGTGTGTGTGTGTGTGCGTGCTCTAGGACTCACACTCCGCGATGAAGAGGTAGGCCAGGGTCAGCATCACGGTGTGTCCACTATACAGGAAGTCTCCACACATGAGGTGGGAGCCGGTGAGAGACAGACCTGGAGAGACGTTCACTAGCATCATCGTCCACTGAAGTGAACCTCATCGTTCACTTCAGTGGACCAGCCCTACAAATCTGGGTTGTGATTAAACTGCTAGCACTGGTACCAGTTCAGACAGTCTGGCCCCACACTCAGGGACAATACTAAGGGAACGTACGCCAATACCTTGAGTACAACTCTAGATATTGGTCTAATATCAAGAGAACGTACGCCAAAACTTTAAAGTCCATATAAAGCAAATTCTGAGATTTGTTTCTAAGCACATTACACATGTTAGAAAGTCATTGCTGAAAACATGTGAAAACACTGTAGGACCATGTAGTGTTGATTGTGGAGTTAGACCGTTTTTCTGTTTTTCACAATTTTTGCGTAGTTTGACAGTTAAGATGTTTGACAGTTGAGAGGCGCTAAACCACGCCCATTCACACAGGCCCCCCCCCCCCCTGTGTGAATGGGCGTGGTTTAGCGCCTCTCAACTGTCAGCGGACGCGCCCCCAGCATCTCAGAGCTGAGAATAATGCTTATTTTTTCACGATTTTTTAAATCATTCAAATTTGGCTGGATGGTTAATTACACATTTTCTTATGGTGTGACAAACTCAAAACATTTTGTTATTTTTTTAACTTTTGCTTTACATGGAGTTTAAGTACAACTCAAGATATTGCTCTACAGCCCCTTAGTATTCAAGTGTTGGGTCAGACACAAACACCAATACCTAACCAATACCCAAACTTCTGCAAATGTGTAACTTTTGTTATCTTTACTGATAACACACTTCTGGGTTTTCATCAGCTGAGTGTGCGGGTAGCTAGTCATCGGTGCAGTCATGATGTAGAAGATTGATTCACAAAACCAGTCGACTGCTCTACAGTTCCCCAACACATGATCCTACCTCAGCATCAGGGTGGTACATCCTACGAAGACTGTCCATGTCTTGTTGTTGTAATAATAGGTTGTAATTATAATAGTAAGTACAAGTAGGGGCTGGTACCTCCTCCCGAGATCAGTCGAAGAACCCGCCAAATCTTCCCTGTGGAGTCGTTATACAGCTGGACAGAGACAGGTGGACAGACACCAGAGAGAGACACAGTGAAGAGAAGAAAACCATTTTAACCAAACATGGATCAGAGACTAAACATACGTAACCTTCATGTCTTTTCTAACATCCCTCCATCATGTCTTTCCAGGTCACTTCTACATCATTCTGTGTGTGTGTGTGTGTGTGTGTGTGTACCTTGGGTGCACAGACCATGTGCTTGCCAGGGACAGGCAGGGTGGTGATGTACATTGTCACACAGCGGTACATGTACAGAGTCCCTATGAGGAAAAAACACCTCCGACCAACTATAGACCTGACACACACACACACACACACACACACACACACACACACACACACACACACACACACACACACACACACAGTGAGTGAGTGAGTGAGTAGAGAGTCAGTCAGTCAGTCAGTTAGTGATCGAGTGAGTGAGTGCGTGGGAGAGTGAGTGAGGGAGTGATTCAATGAGTCAGTCGGTGAGTGAGTGAGTCAGTGAGTCAGTGAGCTTACTTGTGCTTGAGGAAGAGCCACTGTATGAACCACAAAGCGACCAGTAGCAGTCCGTTGACCTCTGTGACGGTGAAGGCCCAGGGCACACGCTCCATGTAGTCGAAGAACTTGTCGGGCAGCGGCGGGCTGACGGACTTGTCGGGCACCCTCTCGTGGACAAAGGTGATGATGACGGTGGTGAAGAGCAGGTTGAAGGTGGCGTACAGGAAGGCCACACCCGTCTTCCACCACTCCCGGGGCAGCCGGTCGGCCCGCTGCCGGGGCACAGCGATCTTCACGTAATCGCGGTGACGCTTCAGTCCGCTGTGCAAGCAGCCAATCAGACGGCTCTGCTTGTCTTCCAGGCTGGCAGACTTGCGGTCACCATGGTGACGGGCGCTGCTGTCCCCGCGCGTCGCCAACGGTGAGAGCAAAGAAGAGGAAAGGTTGCCGTTGGCGACTGGGTGAGACGTAGGAGGAGGGGGAGGGGAGGTGGGGTCCTCTGTCATCACAGTAACCTCTAGGTGAGCAGGAGTGTCATCTGTATCCTGGATCAGCTCTGAGACGGCCATTTGCAACACACACACACACACACACACACACACACGGAAGTCTGTGGATGAACCAATCAGAACCCTGTAAATGGTGGGCCGACCAGTGCTGATCCTGATAAAAGCCTTGTGTGTTGTGGTGGTTTGGTTCTCTCTGGTATCCACTACTCAGGTATATCAACAGCTCATCCTGATGAAGGAGCAAGAAGAGTGGAGGGATCAGGTCCTGCAGGCTCAAGGATACATTAGTGAGGCATGCTAACCAACTTACAGGGTGGAAACACAGCTTAGCTTTATGCATGAACACTGACTCCCTACTGGTCAGCTGAGCAGTTACACCAGTTACCTCATCTTCCAGGACAAAGGCTTTAATAGCTACGGTTAACCTTTGACCTTAAAGCGAAACTCAGGAAACTATTGTCTGTGACTTCCTTTGTTGTTTGGTTAGAAAAGATGATTTCTAGGCTTATGTCTTCAATAGAAGACGAACAGATACACAAGAAGTTCAGATGTTACTGACCCACTTCTCACACACGCACACGCACACATGTGAATAATGCGCTTTGTTTGACTTGTCTTTTAGTAACCCAAGAGAGGCACTCCTTAAGTAACAGACACACCCACAATACACAGTTAAAGACAGCCTTCGGGAAGCAGCAACAGGTTTAACAGCATTGAAAAGGGAGCAGGGGGGAGAGAGAGAGAAGAGAAAAAGTGAGGACACATAACACACACACAGATTACTTCAATGTGCCGAGTTTATCATTCACAGACTAGTGCCAGGTTGCTTCTAGAAGATGTTTGGTGCCAAATACCTGAACCGTCCGGCAAACATATACTTCACACCTGTGTGTGTGTGTGTGTGTGTGTGTGTGTGTGTGTGTGTGTGTGTGTGTGTGTGTGTGTGTGTGTGTGTGTGTGTGTGTGTGTGTGTGTGTGTGTGTGTGTATTAGTAATAGCATTTAATTCTGCTTCTGCTAGTGGTACACTAGATCGCCTCAATAAAAAAATATAATTATAGCCTACTATAATTATAATATACTGTTGTTGTCGGTGGTGTCACGCATGACATCCCAATGTTTCCTGGCAAATCTCAAACTTTCATTTCAGTTCCTAGGCTAATATGGACCCAGTGATCAGCAGTCTTATCAATCTCACTTCCACACTAATACACCTCCTGACGCATCGACTCGGGACCGTGTGTGTGTGTGTGTGTGTGTGTGTTACCCACTGTACTTTAAACCGTTTCAAACTCTGATTATAGTATTGGTGTGTTTTCTGTAGTTAGACATAATAGCCACACAGGTAAGTAAGTAACTAACACACACACACACACACACACACACACACACACGGCAGACTTACCTGAAGAGGAAGGAAGGTGAAGTTGTTCTTCTCCTCTTCTCTGTGGGACACTCAGTGCGCTCGACCTGGCCCCGCCCATGTCAGCTCGCCCTCCAATCAAAACACGAAGAGCCCGTTCTTGTAGACACGCCCATGTCCATTTTTGGCAGCCCCGGCTCTCTTTCCAGTTGACTCCCGATTACCTGTCTAGCTAGCCGACGTTCCGCACGAGATCACGGCGTGACGCAAAGGAACCCGGAACTCTTGGAATTTGGCGGGAAACCGAAACGAACAAAAATAATAGAAGTATAGAAGAATATAACAATAGAACACAGAGGAATAGAACAATAGAACATTATAAGCATAACAGATAGAACACAGAAGAATAGAACAAATAGAACAATAGAACACATAGAGGAATAGAACAATAGAACAATATAAGCATAACAGATAGAACACAGAAGAATAGAACAAATAGAACAATAGAACACATAGAGGAATAGAACAATAGAACAATATAAGCATAACACACAGAAGAATAGAACAAATAGAACAATAGAACACATAGAGGAATAGAACAATAGAACAATATAAGCATAACAGAGAACACAGAAGAATAGAACAATAGAACACATAGAGGAATAGAACAATAGAACACTATAAGCATAACAGATAGAACACAGAAGAATAGATCAAATGGAAGAATACCCAGCATAACAGATAGAACACAGAAGAATAGAACACAGAAGAATAGAACAAATAGAACAATAGAACATAAAGGAATAGAACAATATAACACTATAAACATAACAGATAGAACACAGAAGAATAGAACAAATAGAACA
>JAOPHQ010001164.1:0-170157 GCA_030340625.1 Merluccius polli
TCGGAGGTTCCCACGGGAAGGGGGGGAGACCAGCCGTCCACGGCAGGACTGCACGACACTCATGCTTTGGTGCAAAATAATCTACTATCGACCGCTTCATATCTGCTTTGTTTAATTTTTTAAATTTAGCGCGATCATTCAGTGAGCGCGCTGCGTGTACGCACGCGCGCACGACTGTGCACGTAACGTGTGCAGACAGACAGGCAGGCAGAGAGAGGGAGCGAGAGAGAGAGGAGAGATAGTACTCGCAGGAATGAGCCAGAAAGTAATATTTTATTATCAACCACAACCATTAATGCACCAACACAGCCGTGGGAGAGAAAGAGAAAAAAAAAAAAAAAAACGTTTTTTTTTTTTCCTCACTCGTCCTCCTGCAAGTAGCACCGGAGCGACCTCATTCAATTTTAACTCGCACCTTAAGAAATTAGGTCGCATATGCGACCTAATAGGTCGCACTCTGGAGCCCTGAATGTATGTATATAGTAACATATGTATAAGATGTCTATGGTTGATAACGCACTAGAGGGATCACTCGCCTCTGATTGGCTAACATCACTGTGATGGACAGTGCTGTTAGCCAATCAGAGGCAAGTAATTTAAATGTCATGAATATTCATGAGTAAGAGCCGAAAACCACTCGTTCTTTCCCCCCACCTCCTCCTCCAAACTAGAACAGCCTGAAACAGGCGCACCAGAGCATTTTTTTCACCAAAACCGGCTCACAGGGCATTCATTAATACTAGAGACCACTGCAAAATTAACAAAAAAACGATGAAATGAGACCTTTAATATGTAATTAATAGCACCTTAATATTTGCTGAAAGCCATTCGTGATTCTTGAAATAATAGGTGTAAGTTCAGATATTAACACAGTGTATGAGCCTATTAAAATGACGCCTGTCTCTTTAAGACACGTCTTCCAGGGCTCTGGTAGCGAACAATAAAGCAGGTGAGCACTAATCAAAGCAACTTTGCATAAGAGTCTCAGGGCTTTGTGACCAAGTACAGACCTGTGTTAGTGTTACACACTTAATATAGGTCTGCTTGAATGGCTTTCTTAATGTTCTTCTTTGTTGTTTGTTTTAAAATAAGCACACTGACACACGGGACACGCACCAGCCATGGCTTGCTTGTTACGGGGTAGTTTGTTTGGAAAACCCCCACATTGCCTGTTGCCTTTAATGTTTAATTAATTAATGAATTCGGCCATTGATATCGGCTATTTGACAATTCAATGTTTATGAAAAGGGAATGCTTATCCTCCCATCGCGCCCAGGCTAATAGCGGAGTTGATATGCCTATGCTTTCCCTTTGCAGAACGAGCTGTCTCTACTGTTTAGTTTGTCTTCTAGGCAACATGCAGTAAGCCTATGATTTCAGACAGTGAAACATCTGCCAGAAAGCATCATGAGATGAGATGTTCGTTCGCATTTTTTTTTTCAATAAGACAGCTGTGTGTGCGTGAATTCGAGTTTGTGCGCTCTTGATTACGAGGAGCGCAATTGGGTTTTAAATGAGGATGCGGAGACACGCAGGAAGAAGTTACGGACACCAGCATTATGTGATTAACTCTCATTTAATAGGCCTGCTATATTCTACAATTGTTAAAAGCGTGGACGTCACGTCAGTATAACCAGATTTATTTTGTGATGGGTCCCGACGGACGTTTTGTGAGTAGCAAGTAACGATTCAGCACTTGAAAAATGTATCGGAGTAAAAGTATTAAATTCATCACAAATATGTAGTGAAGTAAAAGTGGAAGTAGGAGAAAAAAATAATACTCAAGTAAAGTACAGATACCGCATTTTAGTACTTAAGTACAGTAGTGAAGTAGTTCTACTTTGTTACTATACATCTCTGATTATACGACCTGTTGCACCGTATCCAAGCATTTAGCACCTAATTTCACTCACGAGAGCAGTACATTATATTCTTTCTTTCCACCCCCCCCCCCCCTTTCTTCCTTTCTCTCTCTCCATCTCCCCCTCTGTCCATCTCTACAGCTACCTCTCTTACTTTAGATGTTGTGTTTATGTCTTGTATTAAACATACACTTTTGCCTCTGTAGTGAAGGCGGTGCTACAGCAGACTCTGCCCGTTCTCCGAGACGTCGTGGACAGCATCTCGGGGGAATCCACCAAATCCCGCCAGATCTGTTACCAAAGCCTGCAGGAGTCTGTCCAAGTGTCCCTCGCCCTATTCCCAGTATTTATTCAGCAGCCTGGTAAGACCATGATCACCTTGGCCAGTAATAAGTTGATGTGGAAGTGGTAAAAAGTATGCTGATTGGCTCAGAAAACAAAGTCAGAAAACAAAGAACCCAAGGAGGCCAAAACTAGAGCTGATTGACTTTAAGGCAACATCTTGTGTGATACTTTTAAAATATATTTTGAAGACAAAATTAAAGCTTGATTTAGCCATTGCTTCCCATGATCCGCTGTCTGTAGATGTGACTGACGAGATGTTGAGCTTCTTCCTGACGCTGTTTCAAGCCCTGAGGGTCCAGATGGGAGTTCCCTTCACAGGACAGATCATCCACACCTTCCTGAGCATGTTCACCAGGTAAATATCACTCATTTAACATGTTCACCAGGTAAATAACACTCATTCACATGTTCACCAGGTAGGGATGTGCACAACTAGTCGACTAAACGGCTAGTCGTTGCTGCAATTTGTAGTCGGCACCAGAAATAGTAGTCGGTTAAATGCTTTTTTTTTCTGTCTGAGAAAAGCATTTCTGCCAATAGGCCTATAAACCATGGAAGCACGCCATGCACTATTGATAAAATATGCATATAAGAATTAGACCATGCTTTTAATAGGCCTAATTAACTAACATTAAATGACATGTAATTTCCCAAAACATCTAATCATTAATTTAATAATTTCATTTAATCTAGTTCACATTTCCCAACAGCGCTCTTCTCCCCAGTCAGTAACTGCGTCATGTCAGGTGCGCTTGTGTTCGCGATCAGCTGGTCTTTTCATGACTTAATTTAAATACCTGTTTTAATTAGATAGTGAATAATAACCTAAATGTATGAACAAGCTTGTGCTCCCACTGAAGGATTAAACTTTGCACACACGGGTGCGTTATGCTGGAGGTGCATCGTTGAAATGTCAATCAATTCAGTCCATTTCACAGTAAAGAAAGCATGATCAGCCGGATTATATTTACTACTTATGTCTTAACTTTCTTTAGGCCTACTGAGTTTGAGCTTTAAACATGTGAGAAAGCAGTCATGTGATGCACCCCTAGAACGATAAGAATCTCAACTTTTAGTGTATCATAACCATTTTAGCTAAACGAAACACAATTTCAACACCAAACAAAATAATGAGTTACGTATTTCATAACTGTGCATGCAATAGTGATCTTTTTCCTGACATGTTAACTAGACTCTGCTGATTCCAACAGTCCATATCACTCCGATACCAAAACTCGCCAAACTAGAGGCCAAAAGCCATCAAGAACAAACTCCTCTTTTTCTAGTAACAATCACAAATTATGTCTTACATTTGTTGTTTTTGTCATCAAAGTTGTGTTTTATCACTTAAAACCACCATTAACGGATAATCCAGTGTCTGGGCAACATTTTGAAACCTTACAATCATGTTTACAATCATGTATAGTAGGGAAGAGAGGGTTTCACAGGAAATAGATCAACTGCTTTCAGTCAGAGCACACATTCTTCATTGCCATCTGGTTGCCGTATGGTGCAACTGCAATGGCTTGGCGTCATCCAATTCTATTCCCCCTGACCTTTTAATAGAGGGGTCAAATGTTAAAATTGAAAAATGGGTTCTCGACATATTCACCTTGGGGTTTGTGTCTCATCACATTTGTATTTTCATTTTTGCATTGGTTTGCATTGGATTCATTGTTTTTATTTGGAGACTCTGCCTAAACCTATCTTTACTAAAACCTCTATCTTTATTGGCATCAAATCTCGACCTAGGTACTCATCAGATGTTGTGCTATTGCCCTATAGTGTTATAGGGCTATAGCACTTTTCGTGTTGTTGATCGATAGAGTACACCATTTTTTATGTATGATATTAAATAAATCTATGAAGTCTAATACAATTTGTTCGCAGCTCTGGTTTGATCATATATTTTCACAAATGTGTCAGTCTGCTCAGGCAAATCGAGGGATAGCTCTAGTTGATGAACCAATCAGATTGTAGTGTTTACGTCATTGAAAATATCAAACAATCGCATACGGCTTAAATAGGACCCCAAAATGTAAACATGCAGAGCGGGTCTTGGACTGACATAGTGGTAGGATACATTAGCTTGGTTCCGAACAAGTTCGGGAGCTTAAAAAAAACATCTTGTTGTAGTTATCGGAATGAACGAACAAATTAATTTCTAAGCATGGAATATAATAATTTATGCCATGGCCCAGGTGAATACTCGATTCTGATTGGCTGGAGAGGTGTTGATTATTTTTCTATAACATGCACGACTATGACGTGATCGTCTTACCACCGGTCTAAAAATGAATGCGCTAAACAAAACATTAATAGCTGACAACTTGGACTGGACTCGGATGGGACTACGTTTAGAAAGCGTCCCCGTTGCCAGGTCATTAGAAAGATCGTCTCTATTTACTGGAGCAATAAGGTAACGTCTGCATTCCATATGAATCACGTTAACTGATTGCGTTCCAGGCATTAGTCAGACCCATATATTTCTCTGGTCATTTGCTGTTTGTTGTTTGTTTCCAGGAACACAAAAAGTAGTGCGAGCTAAAAGTTGTAATCTTGAGACAGAATTACCCCAAAATATGAATCAACACCCTTATTTTTTTAAATAACGAAAAATAATGCACTTCATGGAGGCAAACCCTTAGCCCCTGTGTTGTGCATTATTTTTCGATACATGCACATCTCATTGTGGATTATCCCTTGCATAATCTTTCTAAGATGTCTAAACATATTCCTTCCTGCAGGTGCTTAAAATGGCCAGTGTTCTGATTTATTCTGCCATGTATTTTTCTCATATTGTTCCAACATCAAACACAGAGTAAAGAAAATGTTTGTATATTTGTTATAGACCCTTAATTGACTACTTCATCAGCTTCTAATGTGTAATTTGATCTGTTCAGAAGAATGTCGAAACAAACTACTTCATCCAGCTATTTTTCTGTCTGCCACCTCATTTGATATCTGATATCTATCTCATTTGATGTCTGACTCTGACATCTCATTTGCATAAACCCAAACACATGTAAACCTTGCAAGTTTGTACAAAGTTATCTGGAGTGGGTGAATCTTAATACAAAAAGCCAAATTGCAGAAAGAGCTATTGAAAAATATGACCTAACAGACAGCCACATTCCAGATGTGCCGGCTAATGTTGGCTACCATAGAGAATGCTACATGCAGTATGCCAACCAAAGAGCCCGCAAGAGGAGAGAAAAGACAGTACAGGAGGTTGAAGGTTTGTAAAGCAGCTTTAAACTGGTTAACTGTAGGTGTTTGACCTTATACATTTGTGTGTATAAATGCTAAGAATCCATTTTAAGCTAAATCATAAAAAACAAATGGCATGTTCATTGTTTCAAGCATTAAAAGAAGGCACTAATAGCATGGCACTGTAGTTTCTAAAATACTGTGCGTAAATAGATCACAATCCTGTCTAAGTACTAGGATGGGTAGGTCAGTTCTGCATCAGGCATTTTATTAAGTTTCAGCAATTTTTGCATATTATAAGCAAAAGCATTTTCCTCAAATGTGTTTTGAAGTGAACATTTGAAGTGAACAATATCATCAAGGCATCAATGATCATAGATAGGTCAGGTCAAGTCCAGAAGATCTCTGATAGCAGGGCTGAACATCTGGGGTTACCTGGGAATTAGGAGAGTTGTAAACAAACTATAACTTTGGAAGCATTACTACTACAATCAATAGTCGTCACATATTTTTCTCTCCATCTACCATTTACACGACAATCTATTAGGTGATCTGCAGATGATGTAAACTTCTCTAATAAATGTTCTCTCTTCCACTTCAATCTCTGTCTAGTCTGGTCAATTATAGGCCAAGTGAATATACACATGACAATGTATTTAGTAGGTTGCCAATATTGACTGCATCAAAGATGTAGCAAAGTATTAAGTATTACGATTAAAAAGAAAATATGAATTTGAATATGAAGTTAAACACCTTACCTGACAGCAGTATCCGCAGCTATAGTTTAGTCTATTCAGTTTGGGTATGTTTTTTTCGGCAAAAACCTGAGAAATAGGCCTAGTAATGAAGGTTAAGCATTTAAAATGGCTATTGGGTTATCATACACCCAATATTTTTTCAGACAATGTTTGGCCTTATAGATTAAATCTTAACAATTTGGACTGTTTTCTGAGTGGTTTTTTGTACGCTTACACAAATCAACTAATGGTTTACAAAACTTCTATTTAAACGTCAGGGAAATTAGTCGCTAGGAACATCCCTATCACCAGGTAAATAACACTCATTAACATGTTCACCAGGTAAATAACATTCATTGACATGTTCACCAGGTAAATAACAGTCATTAACAATAACATGCCCACTAGGTAAATAATGTATACTAAAGAACATTGGCTTCTTTACTATTGACCATTAACATTCAAACGGCTGTTCTATCTATTGTTTATAATGGTTACATTTTTGATATGTTTGAGTGAAAGCTAACATGTGCTTGGCTCTTTGAAACACTTGTCTTTAGTTAATGTTTAAAAGCTAAGCAAAACATGTCATTTTGCGCGTCACCTGATCATATAAGGTTTCCCCCTTATCTTTCCCAATAGCTCAATAGTCAAGGTTTTCATGTGTTTACTAATGGCCACGTTTCTTTCACGTGGGTACATGAAAGTATAGACGTATCCATGTTTAAACTGAGCCTAATTCAACCCAAGTCATTATTAGTTTCATGTCCAGACTGTAACAGGCTATTTGACTATTTTAGTCACTTGGCAAACTTGTATGCAAAGAGCTTTTGCAGTGAATTATATATATTTGTACATAGATGCATGTCATTCATGAGTAAGTAGGGGTTGGCATCTTTCTCAAGGATGCCTACAGGTAGACTTCAGACCCAAAATGTCGGCATTTGGAAGTCACCCTAGTCACCAGACTATCCTCCTCCCCTCCCAACTACCTCACCATGTGAAGCCTGTGTGCACACAGAATTAAACTATTAATTTTCCAAAATGTGTGTGTGTTCCAGGGAGCAGCTGGCGGCCAGCATCCTGCAGGAGGGCAGTGCTGGGTGCAGGGTGGTGCAGAAGTTCCTAAAGATACTGCAGGTGGTGGTGCAGGAGCCGGGCCAGGCCTTCAAGCCCTTCCTGCCCAACATCCTGTCCCTCTGCATGGAGCAGGTGTATCCCATTGTGGCAGAGGTCAGTCAGGTCAGCCCTCATGGGTGTTCAGTCCCTTAGATCTAGGTGGCCATTCCACAGCTGGTCTTTGTGTTTTGTAAAAGTGTCAATGTGAAATGTGGATCTTGGCCTCACATTTGACTTGTGACTGAAGCTCAGCTAATGTTTTTCTGCATTGATAGTCTACTATGTAGTCTACTATACTACTGCACGTTATTGACCATGTTCTGGTATCAAAAGCCTTTTTGTGTATAAGTAGGTTTAAGTGTTGGTGTGGGGTCTATTTTTGAAGCGCTCTGCGGACAGCAGAAAAAGCACCGGAGAGTACACCAAAAAGGATAAATAAACTTTATTAATATTGTTAAAATTGTTTTGTAATGTGAATTGATGCATGTATTTCACTACAGTAAGTTGTATAGTAAACTAGAGCTTCACTTTTCTTCAAAAATAAATTCCTATACTATCCATGTTTTATTTTTATCACCAAATTAAAAAAAACTGTCTGGCAAAAGCCAAATGGCTTCAACTAGTCTCACAGAGCCTTTCAATGGTGACGTAGTGCAAATAAACGGAAGAGGCTGATCGATCACATTTTCAGTGTGCGATAGATGATGGCTTTTGAAGCCTGTCATGACTGCATTTCTCAGGTTCAACCTTTTCGAGATTCAGTGAACTCGTTCCTCAGCTGTTCTGAAACCGAAAATCCTGACCGTACAGGGAAACGCTCGTTCTATACAGAGTTCTAGTTTTAGTTAAAAGATATCCTAACCTGTGACGAAACTAGATTAACTTGGGATATAGAGTCTTAATATGTTAACAATTGGTAGGGTGGCTAGGGTGTTTGACTGCAAGCCAACAGGTTCATAAAAACCCTGTCTAATGCAGACTACACAATTTCAGCCCAAATTGTATACTATTTTTCGTTGCCCCAGATTTCCAATATCTTTACCTCTTGTAGTTTGACATAATCACATTTTTAGTATTTTCCTGCCTAGTTTGACAACTCCTACGACATGTTTTTGACGTTGACCAATAGGATAACCAAGTGTTTACATACAGCAAACCTGGTACATGTATGTAATGTTCTTGACATGTTAACACATTTGTTACCTCAAGTTCTCTTTGAAGGATAGACAGCCCATACTGTCCTCTTTGTGACACCCAGTGATGGGTCGGTCCACAATCGTTTTTTCTTCCTTATTCTTTTTGGAACACAAGACCGCCAGCATCACACACAGCGCTTCTGTAGCCATGATTGACAATTTCTTGACCCTCCTCCACGACGACCTATAAACTCTAGTCTGATCCCGGCATAAGTCTTCCCTGCTCCTCCTTGGTTACATGTATCTGAATTCATTGTAGGTCTCTTTGGATAAATGCATCAAATGCCAAATGACTACATGGTTTGATAAACACCTTGCTATTCCTCAGCGGTCCTCCCCGGACATTAAGGCGGAGATGTTTGAGCTCCTCTACCAAGTTCTCCACCAGAACTGGAGGTACTTCTTCAAGACGTCCGTCCTGGCCAGTGTCCAGAGAGGAGCAGCAGAGGACACCATGGAGAACGAGGCTCAGTTCACTGCTGCCATGCAGGTGGGTCTCCATGTTTACAACGGGCCCTCCATGTATCCTATGGGGGTCTAACCCAATGAACAATAATGTTCTCATTTTTTTGTGTATATTATTGATCACGTTTTTAAACATGACGGAAGAAGTGTTTGTAGAAAAACCGTGAATTTGTGAGAATTAGATTCACTCTGAAATGGGTATTGTTTTAATTTACTATGTACCATTGTACTGTAATTTAGAATTTCATCTTACGCTCAGACAAGTCGTTTCATAACGTCTTTTGAGTGTGAGTGATGCATTCTTTGGACTATACCATGGGTTGGATCATGGATGTAGACGTGTAGATCAGAGGTATCTACTGTACCAAATTGAAAGTTTCTACATGCATCTAGATCTGATGTTTTCTACAGTATCTTCTGTTTTCTGCAGTATCTACTGTACCTTCTCTAGTGTACCTGCATCTAGAGCTGATGTTTTCTGCAGTATCTACTGTACCGGCTCTAGGGTACCTGCATCTAGAGCTGATGTTTTCTGCAGTATCTACTGTACCGGCTCTAGTGTA
The DNA here is from genome assembly GCA_030340625.1 of Merluccius polli. Taxonomy (NCBI): domain Eukaryota; kingdom Metazoa; phylum Chordata; class Actinopteri; order Gadiformes; family Merlucciidae; genus Merluccius; species Merluccius polli. The sequence goes on from JAOPHQ010001164.1 coordinate 9,498, forward strand.
CCTGCATCTAGAGCTGATGTTTTCTGCGGCATGTACTGTACCGGCTCTAGGGTACCTGCATCTAGAGCTGATGTTTTCTGCAGTATCTACTGTACCGGCTCTAGTGTACCTGCATCTAGAGCTGATGTTTTCAGCAGTATCTACTGTACCTTCTCTAATGTACCAGCATCTAGAGCTGATGTTTTCAGCAGTATCTACTGTACCTTCTCTAATGTACCAGCATCTAGAGCTTATGTTTTCTTCAGTATCTACTGTACTTTCTCTAGTGTACCTGCATCTAGAGCTGATGTTTTCTGCAGTATGTACTGTACCGGCTCTAGTGTACCTGCATCTAGATCTACTTGTGTTGTTATTCTCCAGGCATTTGGGCAGTCCTTCCTGCAGCCGGACATCCACATCTTCAAGCAGAACCTGTGCTACCTGGAGGCCCTGAACAGCAAGCACAAACTGTACCACAGAGTGAGTTCTCTCCCAGGCCTGTTCCCCTCAAACCATAACCCATCATTACAACCAATTAACAAACAATCATTGAGCAATTAGATTTGATGGTGAATAATAAATAATTTGCAAAATGATTTATCAATTAGTTTTGATTATCATTTTACTAGTTTATTGATGTTTATCACATACAATATGAAAACATTTACTGCTTATAGGTTACTTAAGATGAAGCTCTTTTTAACCTGCTTTTCACTGTTGTAGAGCTAGTGGGATACACTTCCAAACTGTGTTTTATTGTTATATCCCCATCTCCTCGGCAGGTAAACACCGCTAGACACACGGGACTCATACCGGTGATCGCCTATTTAGTTCCCCCGCGTCGGCTCACTGTAATTTGGAGCGTGAATATCCAATAACTTTCTTACTACTACTTCAAACTACTACTTCAAGCTTCTATACTGAGATGCGTGATTCTTTAAATACACACAGCAGAAATTTCACTTTCAGTTTTGATGTCAGGACATTCCTGGCGTCATTGTAAAACTTGTCAAATGGGGGGGAACTCCACCTACCCGGGCAAGCTAGTAAACATGGCGAACGAACCCATGAACAAACTTATTTTAGTTTCAACAATAATGAAACCAGGGGAGACTATAATAACAATGAAAGCCCTTGCTTATCTTAAGAAAAAATGCGACTACTCTAACACAAACCGTAGTCGAGCCCCACGACTAATTAGTTGCCCAGTCGACTATGACCGGTCAGCCCTATTTTTATGCAAATATATGTTTTTATATATACTGCAATTCTTTTTGCGTTTTACTTGCCCAGGCCATCGGGCACCCCTTATTGTTGAACCCTGGTTTTTTTTCCAGAAGCTGTTCCGGACGTCCATGCTGTTCCACTTCATCAACGTGCTGCTGCAGGTACTGCTGCACAAGAGCCACGACCTGCTGCAGGAGGAGATGACGCTGGCCGTCTACAACATGGCCGCCGTCGACTTCGACACCTTCTACTCCGGCTTCATGCCAGAGTTCCTCACCGGCTGCCAGGGTGTGGACACCAACCAGCGGACCGTGCTGGCACGCAACTTCAAGCTTGAGCGGGTACGCATTTGAGCAGTCATCTTTTGACAGTCTACAATATGATATGTCCCTATACACCTGATTCCACTGTACCCTTGTTTTAAGGAAGTAAGCTATGGTCATCTTCTTGCTGTTAATACAATGACTGTGAGGCAAGCTGTGAATATTAACCTCCTGTACTTTATACATATATCTTTTTCTTTAAAATTAATTAATTGAATATCAAATTTTAGCCATTGACCCAATTAAGCTGACAAGGAATACAGAAGTAAAGACCCAACTGTCAACCTACATGTGTCACTCGTCGTCCTACGAAGCAACGAGTTACTCATTAACCAACAGAACTCGGCTGAAAACTTCACCATTTTCTTTCTAACTGGTTTCTCCCCTCCCTCTGTCTTCTAGGACCTGCCATCCTTCACCCAGAGTGTACACAGGCTAGTGAATGACCTGCGCTACTACAGACTGTGCAACAGCAGCCTGCCCACAGGCACCATCAAGCTATAGCACACACAGACACAGATTAGCCCATTGGTGCTCACCACTTAGGCCAACACACACACACACACACACACACACACACACACACACACACACACCATGGCCTGGGTTCGAGTCCGGGGTCCTATCTACCAGCAGAAGAAGAAGGCTCTTCTGTTGGGAAGGGGGTTGTTGGAGACTGATGACGATGCTGCTGCTGTTGTTGTTTTAATTAATTTCTGCTGTAGGAATAATTATTTTTGTTTGTTTAAAGTCGGCCCTCCTTGGCGTTCCTTGACACCAACACAGTGACTTTAGGCGCCAAGAGCCATCTGAGCCAGGCCCCTTTTTTACCCACGATGCATCTGCGAGACCGGCCCTGGCTGGGACTGAGCACTTTCTGACTCTATTAGAGTTTTTTTATCGATACGTCTGCTTTTATTGATCTTGAGTTTTGTTTTTCTTCATCTCCAAAGGAGACTTACCGGTAATCTCTTTCATATCATTCCATTCTGATGCGGAGAAAACGTGCTTGATAAATAAAGTGTCTACCTTTTTTTTAAATGTATCTCAGATATTCTTTATTTTACGCTCATTTGGACTGCGTTAGTGACGAGAACATGCAGTATTTATTTTGAAAAAAGTTGAAACATTATTTTGAATGCATTTATTTTCAATATTGCTCTAAATTTCATTGTGGCACATTTCCAAGTCAATCAAATCAAATCCTTTCCGTTGACTTGGATTTTGTACTAGAAACATGCCAGGATCTTATCAATTATTAATGTTAATGGTGGTTGAAATGCAGTGCCCAGCCATCTGGACTGTGATTGTGACATGACCTGGTAACAGAAGGCGCCATGGTGCTTCTGATCTGCAAGGATACACAAATGTAAACAAAATTACATTATTTTGAATTGAACTAGACCAAAATACGTTGTAAGGGGTGAAATGCTGAATGCCCCTTATTTGAATTATAACTGGTTGTAGGTTTAATCACTATGAACACAAAACACTATGAACAAAAAGTCTAGCCCAGAGTTAATTTACCTCCTTTTGAATTGAACCGTCGGCCATTCGGGTTTATTTGTGTTTGTTTACTTTGCATGTCGTTACCCCCGGACGATGAGGCAAGAACGACGACTCATTGGCCAACCCGTTTAATTGATCGCAAACGAGCCATTTGGGCTTGGGACAGTTGCGAATGAAAGTTATTGATCCCTGAGACCTGGTGTACGTAGTGGGGGTAAACACGGGGAGTTCAGGGTCGCTGCTGGCGTAAGTAGTTTTAAGGTGATTAAATAAACCGAGAGGACATGTCCGCTTGGCACTCGTTCACCACAGCGCGTACACACTCGTGATTTGTGTTTGCCCGTGTGAATAACACAGCAGCCTTGTTTAGTCCGTACGAACCGTTAGGCGGTCCGTTAAGACGTTTACGGTCATGAGTCTCTGGCAGAGATGTGTTTCCAGCGGTATCCTTCAACATGGACGGTGTCTGAGGAGGCGAGTCTGGGACCAAGCGCTCGTGTCCAAGTTCACCTCCTCACCTCCACGCCGGACTCAGTCCAGTAAGTCTAACTGCTCTTACAACATGTTTTTAACAATGGGGGTGTCATGTAAAATAATAAATGGACTGCATGGTTTTAACCTCCCGTCCAATTTGCTTATCTGCCAGCCTGAGCCCGCATGTAAAGTTAAAAGCTTTAGAGTTTGAACCGCTTATTGACCTCAATATGTTTAATTTATGGATAACGACAACTATCTACAATTAGGTGGGAAACCTGGATTGATTATTATTCTATATTTTCTCATTTACAAAGTGAGGAAAAACAATTCACAAGTCACTCAAAGTCAGCACATCGTCTGTCGACCGTTTGCCTCTCCATTTTGATCTCGCGCCGCAACACGCGCTCTGGAAAACAAACCAGCAGACTAGGAAACCATCACACAGACTAGGAAACCATCACACAGACTAGGAAACCATCACACAGACTAGGAAACCATCACACAGACTAGGAAACCATCACACAGACTAGGAAACCATCACACAGACTAGGAAACCATCACACAGACTAGGAAACCATCACACAGACTGGGAAACCATCATACAGACTGGGAAACCATCACAGACTGGGAAACCATCATACAGACTAGGAAACCATCACACATAATAGGAAACCATCACACAGACTAGGAAACCATCGCACAGACTAGGAAACCATCATACAGACTGGGAAACCATCATCACACAGACTAGGAAACCATCATACAGACTGGGAAACCATCATACAGACTAGGAAACCATCATCACACAGACTAGGAAACCATCACACAGACTGGGAAACCATCACAGACTAGGAAACCATCACACAGACTAGGAAACCATCACACAGACTGGGAAACCATCACACAGACTAGGAAACCATCATACAGACTGGGAAACCATCACAGACTGGGAAACCATCATACAGACTGGGAAACCATCACACAGACTAGGAAACCATCACACATAATAGGAAACCATCGCACAGACTAGGAAACCATCGCACAGACTAGGAAACCATCATACAGACTGGGAAACCATCATACAGACTGGGAAACCATCATCACACAGACTAGGAAACCATCATACAGACTAGGAAACCATAATCACACAGACTAGGAAACCATCATACAGACTAGGAAACCATCACACAGACTAGGAAACCATCATACAGACTGGGAAACCATCATACAGACTAGGAAACCATCATCACACAGACTAGGAAACCATCATACAGACTGGGAAACCATCATACAGACTAGGAAACCATCATACAGACTGGGAAACCATCACACATAATAGGAAACCATCACACAGACTAGGAAACCATCACACAGACTAGGAAACCATCATACAGACTGGGAAACCATCACACAGACTAGGAAACCATCATACAGACTGGGAAACCATCACAGACTGGGAAACCATCATACAGACTGGGAAACCATCACACAGACTAGGAAACCATCACACATAATAGGAAACCATCACACAGACTAGGAAACCATCATCACACAGACGAAACCATCGCACAGACTAGGAAACCATCACACAGACTAGGAAACCATCATCACACAGACGAAACCATCACACAGACTAGGAAACCATCACACAGACTAGGAAACCGTCACACAGACTAGGAAACCATCATCACACAGACTAGGAAACCGTCATCACACAGACTAGGAAACCATCATCACACAGACTAGGAAACCATCATCACACAGACTAGGAAACCATCATCACACAGACTAGGAAACCATCACAGACTGGGAAACCATCACACATAATAGGAAACCATCGCACAGACTAGGAAACCATCACACAGACTAGGAAACCATCACACAGACTAGGAAACCATCACACAGACTAGGAAACCATCACACAGACTTGGAAACCATCATACAGACTGGGAAACCATCACACATAATAGGAAACCATCACACAGACTAGGAAACCATCATACAGACTGGGAAACCATCACACATAATAGGAAACCATCACACAGACTAGGAAACCATCACACAGACGAAACCATCGCACAGACTAGGAAACCATCATCACACAGACTAGGAAACCGTCATCACACAGACTAGGAAACCATCACACAGACTAGGAAACCATCATCACACAGACTAGGAAACCATCATCACACAGACTAGGAAACCATCACACAGACTAGGAAACCATCACAGACTGGGAAACCATCACACAGACTAGGAAACCATCATACAGACTGGGAAACCATCACAGACTGGGAAACCATCACACATAATAGGAAACCATCGCACAGACTAGGAAACCATCACAGACTGGGAAACCATCACACATAATAGGAAACCATTGCACAGACTAGGAAACCATCATACAGACTAGGAAACCATCATACAGACTAGGAAACCATCACACAGACTAGGAAACCATCACACAGACTTGGAAACCATCACACAGACTTGGAAACCATCACACAGACTAGGAAACCATCACAGACTAGAAAACCATCACACAGACTAGGAAACCATCACACAGACTAGGAAACCATCACAGACTAGAAAACCATCACACAGACTTGGAAACCATCACACAGACTAGGAAACCATCACACAGACTTGGAAACCATCACACAGACTAGGAAACCATCACACAGACTAGGAAACCATCACAGACTAGAAAACCATCACACAGACTAGGAAACCATCACACAGACTAGGAAACCATCACAGACTAGAAAACCATCACACAGACTTGGAAACCATCACACAGACTAGGAAACCATCACACAGACTTGGAAACCATCACACAGACTTGGAAACCATCACACAGACTAGGAAACCATCACAGACTAGAAAACCATCACACAGACTAGGAAACCATCACACAGACTTGGAAACCATCACACAGACTAGGAAACCATCACACAGACTAGGAAACCATCATACAGACTAGGAAACCGTCACACAGACTAGGAAACCATCACACAGACTAGGAAACCATCACACAGACTAGGAAACCATCACACAGACTTGGAAACCATCACACAGACTGGGAGCCAAGCAACACACAGCTGTTTTATTGGATACTTGTTGCTGAGCGCAGGAGAGTCACATGCAGATGTAATTAATAGCAGCATGCCATTCATTAGCTCGTCGTAAACCTACGAGTTTAACCTAAGCCTTGCGTGTACACTATCTTCCCAGTACTATGAGAGGGATGTGGCCATTGGTCAGTGATGTACCGGTGTGATGTGGTCATTGGTCAGTGATATACCGGTGTGATGTGGTCATTGGTCAGTGATATACCGGTGTGATGTGGTCATTGGTCAGTGATGTACCGGTGTGTGTCTCCAGGTGTGGCCGGCGGAGCAGAGCGCACGCTCATAGCGGTGAAGCCGGACGGAGTTCAGCGCAGACACGTGGGCCAGATTATTCAACGCTTTGAGCAGCGGGGCTTCAAACTGGTGGGCTTGAAAATGTTGCAGGTAGGCCTATGAAGGTCTCTTCACATTCAGAAAGTGTCATAATGCCATCATAAACCACGTTGAAAAGGTATTAATAGGCAAGTCATAATAATAATATTTAACCATATAGCCCGAAGATTGTTCCTATAAATGTACAGCTCCGCACTCAAAAGGTTGTTTGTTTTAACTTATTTATTTTTTCAATCATAGCGTAAACAACACAGTCTCATGTCAAAACGTGTAATAGCTACGTTGGTCCACAGCGCAAAACGTTGTAGTTTCACAATAACGGCTCTAAATAGACACCGTAGCCAAATGCTTCCTGCAGGGACGTGCACATGATTATAGGGGGGCAGGGGCTCAAAGTCAGAAAAGGGCAGCATGTGCGCGCACCAATTTTTTTTTCCGGTCCTTTACACAAGATGGAAATTAATGTAAAAATTAAAAAACAAAGTACTAATAATAAGCTAACTACTTAGCTGTGTGTCCTGTTTTTATTGTCAACATGAGTTTATCCACATTATCATAGGCTTGGAAGACATGCAAAGCAATAAAACACTGGTTTATTATTAGGCTATGTATTGTTGAAGATAAACACTTTAATATTGAACATTGAACAATGAAACATGAACTTTGAAAAAAATACAAAAATAAATAGCCTAATGGAAAAAACTTCAATGTGAAAATCAGTCCTTCCTCCCTTGAATACTGAAATTACTATATTATTATTATTATTATTATTATTATTTTGTTAGCCCACACAGCAAAGTCACAATAAACGTTATATCTAAACCTCGGACCTGCACTTCAGACCTGTAGTGAGGGAAATATGATCCGCCGTAAACACGGTTCATTTTATTTTGAAAATTAACCCAGTGTTTTATTTTGTATTTTGTACACTATTTCCTGTCCCGTACAATCTGCTCTGTGCTGAATTGAAGCGCCGTGCTCCGACGTCCGGCAAAAATAGAAGCTGACACATTGAGTAAAATAGAGCGTTTTTCTGAAATATTACCCATAAGCACGTTGAATAAGTGGACGGCGACTAGTTAGACCATAACTCACAGGTTCAAGTTGCTCCACTGTCACGTCTCCTCAGTTATCCATGGGGCAGCGGCTTCTCTTCCTCTCACTCACTCACTCGCTCGCCCGCTCTCTCTCTCTCTCTCTCTCTCTGGCGGCTCTACAAGAAAGTCGGTACGGTAGTATACCGTGGAGTTTTTGTACCGCCGTTTTTTTTTTTTTTACATCCCTAACAGTAATTTATAAATGTTATTTAAAAATAAAAATAAAAAAAACACTCAGAGGGCACTTTTTAATACGAGGCAAAAAGGGCAGGGGCTCAAGCACCCCTAGGGCCCTATGTGCGCACGTGCCTGCCTTCCTGCCTCAGAAGCGGAGCGTTATGGCCGCCGATTTTGTTGACTTGGTCCGACCGGGTATCACGCCTTTTCGTGCTCATTGTCACGAAAATGTAATCGTGTCCCGGAGCACGATTCAATACATTTTCGTGGGTTGTCCATTGTGTGCGCTTCATTTTTTTTGTCCACTTTGTGGCAGTGTAGCAGATTATTCGGTCACTTCCTGTTGGGCTAGATCCTCCAAATTCTGGCCCCTATTAAAGGAGAATTCCATTCGACCGTTCTCTGGGATCAGTTTTCATTCTAGTCGAATGGAACCAAAGTTCTTGAAAACTGCTAATTAGCTTATAACGCTAGCTTGTGGGGGCAGACGTTCATGTAAAATAAATCACAATTCTATACCACTAACAATGCTCAAAATCGCACCACACTTCCACGGTAGCATAATGAGGGTCCCTACATGTAAAACGAAGCATTGAGAACTTTGTAAGTGTACAGACAGTTTATTAAAAAGAAAGTTTAGAAAGCCAGTACCTTCACGAAAACAAGCGGGCGCCATCTTTGGAAAAAAGTCACGACCAGTTTGGTACTGTAGTGTACTGTGCACACACCTCATCAGCAAGCTTTCTCAGTATCTCCATCAGGTCCTTGCCAAACTCAGTTTTTCGGGCGTGGTACAAATTCAGCAGTAGGGGCGCATACTTTTTTACTGCAGCTCTGAATGTTCCAAGTAATCTTTTTGTAATACGGAAAAACTCCTCACAAATCTGTAAAATGCAGGAAAAAACAAATATACAGAGAAAATAAATGTACAGAGGAATAGTAAGTAAATTGGGAGAATTTGTAACCTGATAAAAATTATCTATAGCCATTATAATTTTTAAAAGCATTTACAGCCACTACTACCTGGTCTTTAAAGAACAAAGTGGGCCATCCATCTTTCAACTCTGCCATCATGTGCTGTTTGTCGACAACCTCCTTTCGTCTCAGTGAGAAGGTCATATCTATTTTCGCTTTGATGAGGGACTCGTCTACTCTTGCCTTCTTGGATGCCTCCACTAGAAGCTGTCTCTGTTCCTCCAGTGAGGCTTCATCTTGGTCATTTGGATGGTCTGAACAATGGTTGATTTCGCCACATTTATGCCTCTTCAAGACGAAATGTGTTGTCTCTCCATCTGCCCTTCGTTTGCTATTCAGAAGAACCTCAGTGCAACTAGCATCCCGCAGCTTTGCTCTGTAATTGTTGAACTTGTTCCTGATGGAGAAAAGCCATCTGCCATAACCATTTCCATCATCCTCCTTCAGGCAAGGGTACTTTGAAATCAATGCAACAGCAATTGATTCAACCTCATGAGGCTCAGGATAAGCCTTTATACTAAAACTTGCTTGAGTAAATTTGTTCAGAATATCACTTGACATGTCCCTGGGCACCTCGCCTATGCCTTTTTTGTCTTTCGCATATTCCTCATTGGCCTTTTTCAACCTCAGTTCAACATCATGAGACAGAGGAGGAATAGGAAATGGAGAAGGCCCCACTGAAGCACTGCACATGTTCCCAGAAGTTGAGGGTGATTGGCTAGGTGAAGGGTTGGTAGAAGGGCTAGGTGAAGGGCCAGGCAAAAAGCCAGATGAAGGCCCCCCCGGAGATCCTAAACTTGCCGTGTCCAGAGACGATATAGATCCAGGAGACTGAAGGTCACATTCATTAGGTTGTATGACACTTAAAGTAATAGTAGGCACTTTCCACTTAATGTGCAGGATTGCACGATCCATTGGTACATCAGCTATAGCTGATATATCACACAGCGCATTCTCAAAGTCAGTGACCTCAAATTGTAACGAAAACTCTCCTTGCAGCTGTAGTTTCAGTCAAGTCAACCAGTGCATCTACAGACTGTGGCTCTTTGGTAAGTTTGACATGTCGTGCCTCATTAGCAGATACAATAACACGAAGTAGCAGTGCCTGCGGAAAGAGTTGCTCAGGTTAGTAAAGAAAATGATCATATCTTTTACTTTTAACATTCGAGCAATGTAAATATCACTTACCATTTTCTCTTAACATAAGTGTGTCCTAGGGGTCACCCAGAGCTTTCCTCCGATGGAATAGACAGGTCATCAATTCAGGTCATCAATTTCAACAATAATCACTTCACTATAGTCACTGTACTCAACTTGAAAAGACCTATAATGTTCAAAGTACCATGCTGTGAGCTTTTTTGACAAGAATGATACCTTGTCAGCATTGGCTATAATGCTCACAATAATGAAAAACTCTGGTTGGCCATAGCATTGCCCTGCTGAGACAACCATACCTTCAGCATATTCCATTAAAAACAGCTGCACTTTGCTAGTGAGACAGACTGTGTTATTGTAGGGATATTTTCTTGACACAGCAGATTTCTGTGAACTGTTCAAAGATCCAATCTGACCAGTGCTAATTTTCTCAATGTAAAGGTTAGACTGAAAGAGACTTTGTCCGTCTAAGTAGTATGCCATAAACTGCTGATGCTTTGTACCTAAAGAGAGCTCCAGATTCTTTGTATTATGCAAATCATGTGCAATTCTTTTGAACACACTGTGTTTGGACTCAAACCTCATGGTCCACAGATCCACTAATGGACCAAAACAGCGAATAAGGTGCGGATAATGCAAAATAAAAATATGTTTTCGTTTTAAGGAAAAAATAGGAAATGTGTCTCTGAGAAGTAGGTGGTGATCTTTGAATGAGAGGTAGCATAATGTTTGCTCTGTAAATTTGTCAGATACAACAATTTGGACAATCTCTTTTAGATCCATCAATATTTCCCATGATGGATCATTTTCTGCAACACAACCACCCACCGTGAGGGGAAGCAGTCTCAAAAATGCCCAATTCTCGTGGCCATTTCCCCCAATGGAACCATTTTTAATGGCTGCTTTCCTAACAACCTTAGGTATGTTGACTTTATCTGGGTGCTTGTACGGAAACAACCTGATGATGTGATTGAGCTTGGCCAGTGTGTCCTTTAGAAAATAAATCTGAAAGGCACAATGCCAATTCCACTGGAATAACCCCTTCAAAAAAATTGTGCAATATATCCGGGGGGAATCCTGTCACAGGATGGAATGAAGTCAGGTGCTTACTTAGAAAACAATCACGTTTCACCCCATTTACACTCTTCAGAGTTGGGTTTTGTTTGAGCTCATCCACAAACGTATCATGCTGATCAACAGTTCTCAAAAGGAATTCTCTTGGTCTGGAAGTCCCTATTTCACCATGACTAATCAAACAGAAATGACAACATTTGTCTACAATGAAACTTTCTTGGAACCCAGCTAGACTGTGTGCTCCGAGATTATCTGCACAGACACAGAATAGTTTAACTCCAACAGAGCTCTTTAAAGCATCAACATGAATGCCATTATCCTCAATAAGCTTTAGCTCCTTAATAAGTGGCTCTAAGAACCTCTCATAACCGAATTCTCTCACACCATGACTACTTCCTAATGCACCCAACTAAATGTTGCTGGTAGGTTTAGAATGACCCAATACACTGCGACTATCTTGTGGATATTCTGCGAAGTTCCCAAAGGATTGGCAACCTCAAACTCATCAATGTACAGGGCTATACTGATTTCTACACCTTCATCAGTGCTACCTCTACTCTGCCTAAAATACTGGCCATCCTGGAACGATCTATAAACACCAGCTAAGTGTTCTTGTGCCCCTAAAAAATCAGGACATCTCAACAGGCTTTCAAGCACTAATGGCAATGGTACATAGACAAAAGTGTTTGTACTACCTTGCCTATACAGGTACTCCACTGGCTCGATCAAAGAAAAGTTTTGCTTTTTTTGCCTTCTGTAGTCAGTACACAGACAGCCTTTTACAGATGTTCCAGTCACTAATGGACTGGATGTAAATACAGTATCCACAATATCCTGAACTAGATTTTCTGTTGAAATGTTATTTTCCAGAACTTCTGCAACTGACCGGAAAGCAAGACATTTTGAGCATATGAATATATCACATATTTCCTCAACTATTTTTTGAATTGAACTACGTGTGACATGTAGAATCGTCTCCATAGAGAGGAAAAGACATGCAACTTTGTGTTCAACTTGTTCACAATCCAGATGATCTACTCTTTTCCTCAAACACAAAACTTGAGTCATCTTGAAATAAAGTTGAAGCTACACTTTCATCAGTGATGCCAGCTTCAGCGCTAACAGGTTGAATGACTGTCCTAAAATCTTTGACTGTATATTGTTTGTGCTTTCTACTTTTATGTGAGCTGAATGTTGAGTATGTGTTTGTTTTGAATTCACAACCTAGAAACAGACATTGAATAGTTTCTTGAAATTTAAGTTGATTTCCTAGATGTTTCAAAAAATCCTTGTGAGAACATATTTCTTGAAAATCGCAACATTCACATCTAAACGTAAAAGACCATTGATCGATAGGTGTAGCTTTGTGATGATTTCTTGAAAGATGTGACTTTAAAGCACCTTGAGTTTTGAAGACACACACAGTCAGAGTATACACACGGCCAATGGTGACGTCTCTTGTGGCAAAGCTGGTGATGTCTAACAAGGTCGTCTTGGTCAGCAGAAAAACTGCAAAACATGCACTGCATGGAGATTCAATCCTCACACCTGAAACATAAACATAAACATGACATTTTAATTATATATATATATAAAGACAACACAACGGAATAGTCTGTTTGCATTAATTAGGCTGATGCTTGGGTGCTCATTCAAACAAATACATTTAACTAACCTAGATACCACACAACCATCACTACCTAATACCACTTGATATTATATTGTCACCACGTAGGCTTTCACTTTAACACCATAACACTACCTGACTAATAATCACCACTATGTCCATAGCAATAAAATAAAATACATTTTCATACAATGAAAACTCAATGTGTTAAAAATGTTCCATGTTGTTGCCTACTTGTCTCCAAATAAGGCTAAACATGTTGTCTTCACTACTTTCTTTACATAGTTTAGCAGAGGGCATTGTTTGGAATCTAACAACAGAGAAATAATTATTAAAATGCATGAAAAGGGCATGTTGTATGGACAACGCAAACACATTTGGCACCTATCTAATCGAAAATCAGGCTAATTTAGCCTTGACTAGTGTTACGAATAAATAACAGCATATGTATCAACAAGCTGTAATATCCGCACATAGCCACAAGGGAACAGGAACACATATATAAGCTGTATTACACGCACCTGGCCACCAGATGGCAGCATACATAATACACTGGGGGCGGGCGCTCAACACTAGCCAATCAGAGCATATTATGCGTCATAGAGGCCACGCCTGTCCAGGTACTATCGAGGGCACAAGCAGCGGGGGGGGGGGGGGCAGAAACTCTAGAGGCCGCGTATCTGTTAGATATCCAGCTAAGAGTCGCTCCACGCGTGAACTAATACCCCTCCTTTTGCTTCATAGATAATATACCTAAAGCTAAACAAATAAAGTGAGCTAAAAGCGATCCTGTGTCGGCGGCCTTCTTCCTCAAAGAACATCACAACACTAGGCTATTCAACATAAAAAAAGACACGTGTGCAACTAGCCTAGCTAAACACCGATTTGTGTTCTCATTAAACAACTTGCGATAGGAGAGTCCTGGTGGCACAATGATAATAACAAATGAAGTGAATCAATAAATTATGTAGTTGGGTGCATGGCTGAAACTTTTGAACAACTCTGTTTAACTATATGTTATTTGGATAAAGCCCAACCACAATGTCCTTGAGATGCTAGCACTAACTGACTTAGCAAAAGCAGTTTCTAATATAAAAACACTTCAGTTGAGATGTATTTCATGAGAATGAGAGTGAATGATCCGTTGTGCCTTGTCAATGTCAACAGAACGAATACCTTCAAGTCTCTATGGGAAACCCCTGTGTGTGTCAATCACCCCGTGTGCGCCACAGCTTGGGAACTACAAATTCCAAGTTCAGTTTACTCACAAATGCATGTTTGGTTACATTTCTGAGTCAGCTTTTCTTTATTCTTGTATAGTCATTACATTTGTTCATGGTAATGATTCAGAAAACCATATTAACTGGATAGAGCTCATTTCTATTTTTTACAGTGCAGGGGGTGCCTTGGGATCGCTTAGTGAAAATCTCAAGTCTCTCAGCCAAAAGGGGGCCATGCAGGGGGCCGTCCTAACGCCTCCCATTGCTGTTGGATCAAAAGTACACCACGTAATAACGGAGCGTAATCTGTGGGGGTCACAGAGGGCCAATATTCGGTGTGGGGGTCACAGTCGGGCCCTGTAATAAGGGTCTCAAGTCTTGGGGTGAGACCTTCCTATCTCAAAATCGGCCTTTGGCAACCACATTCTGCGAATAGGTCTCGCAGGTTACACTTCTGAGAAGCTCTGACGGGATGCTGATGTGTATACATTTTGGCATCTCTCACCATCTCGAAAGGTCCCGAAAAGGGTTGTGACCTGCAACATGAGAGTCAATGGGAGTAAAATGGTAAGAGGTTTCAAGTTCCCCATTTCCAGTGGGATGGAAATAGAAACTTGTGCTTTTTAGGTGTGTAAACACATGTGGGGTGGGGACCAGGCTCTCAAGTTTGGGGTCCAAAAGTCAAAAGGGGCCCTAGTCACACCCCTTACAAGAATAAACCATGAATAGGGGCCTAGAATGACTTGGGAATAAGATGGGGTGTATTTTATATGAAAGAGAGCCTAAAGGACATATAAGATTATCAATCTGGTAGCTCTAGCCCAACTGGAACTGATTCAAATGGGTAGTTTAGATCAGGTCATCAGAAGATTAAAAAAACATACCATTTTATATGAATCAGGGCATTAAGCTCTACTAAAATTATACATTTTGAGGATCTAGCCCAACAGGAAGTGACCGAATAATCTGTCTACACTGCCACCAAGTGGACAAAAAAATGAAGCACACACAATGGACAACCCACGAAAATTAATCTATTGAATCGTGCTCAATTTCCATGACAATGAGCATGAAAAAACGTGATACCGGGTCGGAGCAAGTCAACAAAATCGCCGGCCATAACGTTTCGCTTGTGAAACGTGAGGGAGCATTTGGCTACGGTGTCATGGTGTCTCTTCTGTGAGCCATCTCACTTCTTTTTCATCTTTGTTGAGAGTTGCACATGCGCAGTACCAATCAGGCAGGAAGAATTCGTAATAACTCACAAACTAACACTGAACGAAGATTATGAAAATAAAATGCACATTTCTCAGTATACATTTTATCAAAACGCATTTTAATGCCGAAACAGAGCCATTGAAAGAGAGAGTTGCACCACTTTGATCTCGCCACCACGCGATCACGTGGTTAATGTAGCTCTCAATAGTTCCAAACAAATCCGCGCTGTCAACCTGTTTGAATGGTTTTCAGCGAGAAAGACAGCTGCAGTCCTATATTTACAGCAGTGTTCAGTAAATATTAACGCATAATATGCATTGATTACTGTTGTGTTTTATCATTTATGTCTGCTACTTTATTAGCCTATTGACATTTATTTATATTATATTTATATCACTTGGCGGCAATATCATAAAGCAGTTTTCTGCTTTATGAGTTCTTTTATTCATCAGCCCACATTACAATTCACTACGTTGACGACACTTAGGCCTATATTCAATATATAATAGCATTTCTAGGGAGTGGCAAGAGAGACAGCATTAATCAGTTTTCCTGTGTTTAATTTTGGAGGGAAGTGAACAGTTACGAAAAATGTTAATGTATACATACTGTAAATGTATTAATTTACACAGTATACATTCATATTTTTCTCATGCATCTATGGTCATAATTACTCACATCCTAATGTTCTTATGTTAAGACATTCATATAAACATGCACACAAAGTGAATATGGAAATGCAGAGTAACAGCTCGAGGTATGATACGAATACAATGTACACACTATAGATCAGATATAAACACTATAGACAGTAGTGTATTCATATACTACTGCATATCTGATCTATAGTGGGTACATCGTATTCGTATCATACCTCGAGCTGTTTCTCTGCATTTCCTAGTGTTTACATTTCATACTGTCCATTAGGTGTGTCCCCGACTAAGAATTTACATAATCGAATCTGATTCGTCAAGTCTTGCCTATAGTCGACTGATCGTCGAATCATGTGCTGCCGAAAAGGCGCTTTTTTCTTTTCTTTTCTTTCTGCTGGAGACGACTATATTCCTGTTGACGCACTGCAGCGCGACGCTTCCTATGAGTGCTAGGGGCGGCACTTGTGTCATAGACGCGCCGCGGCGCTGCGGCAGCAGTGTGTTTTGCACTTGATATTTATACAAAAATAGGCTATATATCATGATTTATTGGGAGAAATAAACTATATGTAAAATCAGACATTCAGCACCGCCTACAGCCCGAATGGAATGATCCTGTGTTTTGCCGATGATTCGACTATGAGATTGGCAGTGGAATCAGGCTCCATAGATCGAATCGTTGAATAGTCGACTATTCGGGGTCACCCCTACTGTCCATACTAGTGTTCACATATCTTAGCGTATTAATACCACTCTGTTCATACCGTTCATTCTGTTAATACTGTATCGCACATTCATACCTATCCTTACTTTTCGTTCTATTTATATATTGTTCATATGTACATTACACTGCACTTTACTGCTTATTTTGCACTTCTGGTTATCTAAATATTAATCATGTCAGCAACTGCTCAATTTAAGTCAAGAAATAAGTTTGGTCAATAGTACAGAATATACAAGGCAACCAATTGCATTCAACCAAACATGTTGTTATATAATATGTCAAGAGAGAGGGTAAAGGTCCAGTCTGTTCCCCCATGGTCTTCCACTCCTGTTGTTGGTAGTGCTAGATCCAGGCCTTGCTGTCAAGGCTGCCGCTCACAAACCTCAGACTGGACACACACACACACACACACACACACATGCCATTATAGTGGTTGAAATATAAAATATCCAAATTATTCAGCTCCTGCACTTAATCATTTTATCCTAGAAAACAAAACGGGGAGATAGCGAGTTATGGAGTTGATCATTCTCTATACAACAGCACACATCTGTTTCTTGTTGCTATGATTGAAAAATAAATAAGTTAGAACAAAGAGTGTGGACCTTGTGCATTTTTATCATTTAACATTATTACGGTCCTGCACCTGTGCTGTGCGCAGTGGCTTCTATGAAGTATAAATGTACAGCTGAAATAACCTTTTCATACCCTCCTTTTTTTCCTTGGCTCTCCTTCTTCTAACCCCTTCCTCCCCTCTTTCCCCTCTCCGTTCCCTCTTCTCCTTCCTCCCATCCTTCCTCTTCCTCCCCTCCCACTTCTTCCCCTTCCTCCCCTCTGCCCCTTCCTTCCCTCTCCCCCTCTCATTTACCTCTACCTCTTCCTCCCATTCTTCCTCTTCTTCCCCTCTCTCCCTTCTCCCTCCCCTGGGTAGGCGTCTGACGGTCTTCTGTCTCAGCATTACTGCCAACTTGTGCAGAAGCCCTTCTATCCCAATCTGCTTCACTACATGACATCAGGGCCTGTGGTTGCCATGGTAATGTCCCTCTGGCTTTTCGTGCAAAAGCTTGTTCATATCTTAATTTAACCTAAGTTTTGTCTTAAATGTCTTAATATTGATTGTTTAGTGCCACCCATATAATGTGATGATGAATCTTCATTTGACGATACGCTAGGTAGTATTTAATTTTGTTGGATGAAATTATTTCATGGCTGGACATAAGGCTACAGGATTGAAATTATGGCCTACATAATTTGTTCAGTTGTGAATGTGGAATAGATCTAAATCTATTTCTAATATTATCTATATCTAAATCTATTTTTTTGTTTCATTGTTTTAATTTTTTAAGTACCTACCCAGCCACTGACTTTCCCACATGTTGCTGCTATATAATATATATTAAACAAAAATTCAGAAAGGCAAGTAGGTTCTCATAGTTCACCTAAAAGAGTCGGCTCTTGGAGTTGACTCGTTCACCAACGGCCCATCACTAATGTGACGTGACGATTGTGCGGGCAGGTGTGGGAGGGACAGAACGTGGTACAGTCGTCTCGTAGGATGGTGGGCCCTACCAATCCAGTGGAGGCCCAGCCTGGGACGGTGCGTGGAGACTTCAGCCTCCACACCAGCCGGTGAGCTACAAAACTACAAAATATTGTTCCTATATCATAATGCTTAGCTCTACTAAATATAGGTACCCACCAATTGTCTTACAGAACAATATACAAAACAACATTGATAATATATAATAATATAATGTTATCAATGTTGTTTTTCAATTCAAGACAAAATTGAATACTTGGTTGCAATTGTTGGAACAACTTTTCTAACAATTTAACCATTTCAACAAAGGCAGTGTTTGAATAACTAGTGATATAGTGTATAGTGATTGTTTATTACACACATGGTATGGTTAGGTTCGGTTTGTCCATGTTCGGTCTAACCAACAACAAAGTTATAGTTTCATAGCCTAAATTTAGCAACACTGGGCCAAGAAATATAATTATCAATATGAAATAATACTATTTTGGGATGAGTTGGTAAACGACAAATTGATGTTTGTTTTCCTAACATTGCAATAAGGAACGTGGTCCACGCCAGTGACTCTGTGGAGGGAGCTCAGAGGGAGATCCAGCTCTGGTTTGAGGGGAAAGAGCTGCTCAACTGGGACTGCTTTGACCACAGTTTAACCTACAAAGAGGACGAATAAAGAGGACCAATGAAAGAGAGTGAGACTATATAATGTGACATAAGTTGTAGTCCAATAAAACGGTGTAGTAAGAGGTCCCCTCTTACTACACCGTTTATATTAGCTTAATGGCTTTTTCTTGCAGCCTCTACCTTTTTGAATGTGCGTTTGTGTCCTTGTGTAACTTGCAGTTGTAATGTCAGAAATATGTTGTTGATTATTCTCACTGTATGAGTTTTTGTATCATGCGTTGCTAATGTTAATGTATCACAAAGCCTTATACAGTGTAAGATCACTTATTTGGACACTCTTCACTCTATCCACTGTGCCTTCTTAACACTTTTCACCAGTGTAGCAGTACTGGTCGTAAACTCACCACTGTAACAGTACCTCTGCGCCCTCTGCTGACAGAACTTGACACCAGTGGTTTGAGATCCACAGCTGTATAAATGATTACTTTAATTGTCTGCTCTTTTTTATGGTAACTTGCAGGCTGTAACACTCTGCAGCTCTGTTAAAATAAATGTGATAGTTTTATTATTTTAAAATGAATGTCAGTAATTGGTGGCAGTTAAACTAAGCTAATTCATGCACAATTTCTGACAGATAGTATTACTTATTTACTAGTTTTTACTGAAAAACATTTTCATGAGTGCCTTGAGTTTTTTTCTAAAAGTTACAATGGGTGGACAGTTTAAAAAAAAAAAAAGGTATATGTTAAACATTTATTGATGGTGTTTACATGAGAGCTGTTGTGATTGTTGTGATTTCCTACATTTCTACTTGATTAAAAGTGAGTTTGTCCCTCCGTGTGCAGAGGAGGATTTCATTACCTAGATTAGCAAATTAAATATATTTTGAATTTATAATGAATGATGAAAATAAAATAAAGAGCTTAATCTGTTTGGATGGAACATAGTTTCCATAACCATTACTCAACAGCAAGTCAACGTTGGTTGGATGGTTTTATGAATACACATTTCATTGGTTTACTTACAAGAATAAATCCGTCCATGAAGATACAGTTGGGCAACTTGTATAACCAAATTACTTTACAATCTATTTCTGTGTGTTAACAGTGATTCTATAAAAGTGTGATTTTAAAAACAAACGTATCTATAAACCTTCAAATATCAATACATTCCTTCATTCAAATGACCTGAAAGGGTTGTGAACAAGTAAACAAGTAAAATCTCTCATTTTCAATCAGTGTTACCGATGCACATAAGACCACAGTTGGTGAGTTTGCAGAGCAACCCCCATTCAAAAATAGAACTATGGTGACGCCATTCTCCGCCTCTCTCCACCTGTGCAGTCAGGGGTGTTGTTCTGGCATGCTGGCTCTCTTAAGACAAACAGCAGGGATACCGGACGCTGCTTCTTTATCCCTCAGCACTTTGCTCCGTGTACGTTGAAGAGACCATGTTACAGCATTCCACTTCCTGCCTTCAGGTCCACCTTGAGTTTCTGCTTCTCCATCACAGCCTCCAGCTCTGTGGCTTTACGCATGTCCTGCAACACACACAGGTTGGTTCAGAGGGGATTCAGTTGGTTCACTCTGAAAGGCCCAGTAGATATATGGTCTGTGTACAAAGGATATTTGCAACCATGACCACTATAATAGGGAGTTTTGTTTTTCGTATGAGATCCGTTTTATTTATCTATTTTGAATATACTTTTCCAGTAGTTCTTGTGCTTAGAGTTAAAAGGGAAGCAGGTTAGATCGATATTCAAGTTAGACTTCAAGTTAGTGTTCACTGTTGACCTCCTGTTAATAAACAGGAAGCTGAACATCCAAGCTAAGTAATCCCTGATTTTTAAAAAAATAACCTATACAACCTCTGGATAAAGGTGTCTGAAAGGACTCGGGATAATAGATCTCATAGATATGATAAATTCCTCTATACTAGATGTGGATTGCTTTAAGATTAATTCAGTCACGTTGGTCACCGCGCCTATAGCTACTAGTGTGTTAGGGTTAGGTGTCTAGTTGTCTGTCACCTGGCCTATAGCTACTAGTGTGTTAGGGTTAGGTGTCTAGTTGTCTGTCACCTGGCCTATAGCTACTAGTGTGTTAGGGTTAGGTGTCTAGTTGTCTGTCACCTGGCCTATAGCTACTAGTGTGTTAGGGTTAGGTGTCTAGTTGTCTGTCACCTGGCCTATAGCTACTAGTGTGTTAGGGTTAGGTGTCTAGTTGTCGGTCACCTGGCCTATAGCTACTAGTGTGTTAGGGTTAGGTTTCTAGTTGTCTGTCACCTGGCCTATAGCTACTAGTGTGTTAGGGTTAGGTGTCTAGTTGTCTGTCACCTGGCCTATAGCTACTAGTGTGTTAGGGTTAGGTTTCTAGTTGTCTGTCACCTGGCCTATAGCTACTAGTGTGTTAGGGTTAGGTTTCTAGTTGTCTGTCACCTGGCCTATAGCTACTAGTGTGTTAGGGTTAGGTGTCTAGTTGTCTGTCACCTGGCCTATAGCTACTAGTGTGTTAGGGTTAGGTGTCTAGTTGTCTGTCACCTGGCCTATAGCTACTAGTGTGTTAGGGTTAGGTGTCTAGTTGTCTGTCACCTGGCCTATAGCTACTAGTGTGTTAGGGTTAGGTGTCTAGTTGTCTGTCACCTGGCCTATAGCTACTAGTGTGTTAGGGTTAGGTGTCTAGTTGTCTGTCACCTGGCCTATAGCTACTAGTGTGTTAGGGTTAGGTGTCTAGTTGTCGGTCACCTGGCCTATAGCTACTAGTGTGTTAGGGTTAGGTTTCTAGTTGTCTGTCACCTGGCCTATAGCTACTAGTGTGTTAGGGTTAGGTTTCTAGTTGTCTGTCACCTGGCCTATAGCTACTAGTGTGTTAGGGTTAGGTGTCTAGTTGTCTGTCACCTGGCCTATAGCTACTAGTGTGTTAGGGTTAGGTGTCTAGTTGTCTGTCACCTGGCCTATAGCTACTAGTGTGTTAGGGTTAGGTGTCTAGTTGTCTGTCACCTGGCCTATAGCTACTAGTGTGTTAGGGTTAGGTGTCTAGTTGTCTGTCACCTGGCCTATAGCTACTAGTGTGTTAGGGTTAGGTGTCTAGTTGTCTGTCACCTGGCCTATAGCTACTAGTGTGTTAGGGTTAGGTGTCTAGTTGTCTGTCACCTGGCCTATAGCTACTAGTGTGTTAGGGTTAGGTTTCTAGTTGTCTGTCACCTGGCCTATAGCTACTAGTGTGTTAGACAACTAGAACCCTAACCCTGTCACCTGGCCTATAGCTACTAGTGTGTTAGGGTTAGGTGTCTAGTTGTCTGTCACCTGGCCTATAGCTACTAGTGTGTTAGGTGTCCTGGGGCCGTATTCACAAAGGATCTTAGCGCTAAAAGTAGCTCCTAACTGGCGAATTTAGGAGAAACTCCTAAAAATAATGGGCGTGTCAGTCTTAAATTTAGGACTCCTAATTTTGTTCACTAAGAGCAATTCACAAAGTATTTTAGGCCTAAAAGTAACACCTAAGTCTAGGAGAGCCTAAAAGTCCTCGAGAGGACTCCTAACTCACTAAGACCTATTCACAAAGAATCGGAAAATGACTGCGAGACGAAATGTTTTGGAGACAGTGGAAGACTGTGAATTGATCAAGAGATATAGGCTAAATGAGGGTATAAAACTTGTTGTGGAATTAGTGCGGGATGCAATAACATCCCCAACTAACAGGAATAACTCGATTAGGAAATAAAATGTTTGGCAACACTACGATATTTAGCAACAGGGAAAATGTAAGTTTGCAATGCCGACGATTTAGGAATATCGCAACCATCAGTCAGCCATAAACCGAACCATCAACGCGCTCCGTAGACCACATATCAATTCAATTAAATTCAAACTTTATTAAGGACACATCTCATGAAAGGTCCATAACACCAACACAACACAATAATAATAAAATAATAAAAATAGAATAAAAAATACACACACACATACATATATATATATATATATATATATATATATATATATATATATATATATATATATATATATGTAAATATACACACACACACACACACACACAATTCCACAATGATCCTATATTTACATACAGGCTAGAAGAGCTGACAGAGCTCAGTTCAAAGTTGGTTAAGGCTGAAATAATACCATTAATATCATCCAACAGTTTATCCGGTTTCCTTTGGACAATCAACAACTCCACAGGATCAAAGCCAACTTCATGGCAGCAGGTATGGCCGGTGTGGTCGGTGCTGTTGACGGGACGCACATACAAATAATTGCGCCATCAAAAGATGAGGACGTGTTCGTCAATAGAAAGAAAGTACATTCCATCAACACGCAGATTGCTTTTGATGCAACTTTTAACATTCTTGATGTTGCGAAGTGGCCTGCAGGGTCTACCCATGATCCGCGTATTTTAATGGGGAGCGGTCTGAGGCGTGAGGCACCATGTACCAGTTGGGTGTCTTGCTGGGTGACAGGCTGTCCCTGCAAGACGTCATGACCCCCTATCTCAGTCCACAACCGGGAGCACAGTTAAAGTATAACATGCAAGTGATTACACAGATTACGATTAGTCCTATGCGTAAAAAACATCGTATTAGCTCTTTGTCGCCTTTTATTTGTTGAATCCATATTTATTATTGTTTGCTGTGTTCCTCCATATATGTTAGGGCACACAAAAATACACGAAATCTTGTGGAGAGAGGATGTGATCACAGTGATCACTGTATGCGCCATTCTCCACAACCGGTATGGGCTTTTATTAAAAGTGTTGAATATAGTGGAGATATGCTCATTGAATAATAGTTTGCAGGGTGCTTTTAATTGCCTCCTTGAATTAATGCAATTTACGTATTTTTATTGTTTTTATTGTTTATCTCTCTCTCTTTAACGTGCATAGGCTACAACGTCATTATCGTGGTCTGCACAAACTTGGCATCATGCGTGTATTCTGCTAACTGCACTGTCCATAACTATTTGATAGGGATGTCTAGCCGAGGCTATTTCCTTGTTCTTCGGTGATTTAGTGGGTTCGTTTCCACAGAGACCGCTCTGAACAACCAATCACCGCACTGACCGCTTCCAAACTCGTGCACGAGAATCGACGTAATCCATAGCAACGGCGCGTCACTCTTAGTTCACTCTTAGTGATGTATCCTTAGTATGAGTAGGTCTCAGCGGCTTTGTGAATAACTTTTAAGAAAAAACTCCTACGTAAAATGTTTTAGCGCGAGTTAGGAGCACTCCTAGCGGTAAGATAAAATGCTTTGTGAATACGGCCCCAGGTCTCTAAATCCTGGCAGGCTTCATCAGTGGGTCAGCATCTTCTTCCACACAAGACTGGGGTATAAACCGGCCAGATCGAAAACAAAAAATATTAGGCACACGCACGCAGGTATATCCTAATTGAATGGCCACATTGTTTCCATCATTGCAACCTCCAATTATCCTGCACACACACACACACACACACACACACACACACACACACACACACGATAATACTCACAAACATAAGAGTAAGGTACCTCTAGCAGGGCCTTCTGCACCATGACCTGGCTGTAGACCCTGGTCCCCTCCTGGGGCAAGACAGTCCGCAGCTCATCCTTGTTCAGAGAGAAGAGCTGAGCACCAGAGAGCACGCCCAGACACTGCACTGTCCTAATCACAACAACAATATAAATACAAACAACAATAATGATGAGAATAAACACCAACGATAATGATATGAATATATATATTTTTTACTTATAACAATAACACAAACATTTAAAACACTTATTTTTAATTATCTTTATTATTGTATTATAATTTTTATTATTATTATTATTATTATTATTATTATTGTTATTATTATTATTATTGAGCGGGCAGACATTCCCAGGCAACTGGCCGGCAGTGGACTCACTCTTGGCTAAATCCCTTGGCAGAGAGCCAGATCTCAACCTCCTGTGGGGTGGAGTGGTAGTCCACAGGGGTGCAGGTGTCGATGGTGCGGGGTATCACCAGAGGGCGCACCGAGCCAGACTGACCGATGGCTAGCCTCTGGAGGAGCTCGTCATTCACCATGAAACCTTGAACACAAGCACACACACACACACACACACACAAGCATGGTTCATAGCATGTGGAATCAAGGGGCAGGATAGACTAATGGTAAGGGTGTTCGACTCCCAGCCAAAAGGTTCTGGCCTGGACTTCGAACCTCACTGTTTACCTGTAGGCATCCCTGAGCAAGATGCCTAACTTGTAATGAATGACATTAATAGTAAATAAAATCAAGATGTGTTTTAGCCAATGCAGTGCATTCACAGATCCAAAATATTGGATCCCGATCTAAGAGAAGTCCTAGCTACCTTCGAATCCAAACTTGGATCTGTTGGATATGTTTGATTGGGTTAGCCTATATCTTATACATCCATGGGTTATTTATGTTACAGGAGAATTTAGTTTAAATTGGTCCTTTAACTCCTCTAGACACTCAGATGTTTTCATTCAAACTAGAATAATTTGAATGAAGCCTCAATAAAAGTGGTTGACTTAATTTTAGAGAAAAAAATGATTTTCAGCAGGGCTGAGTTTAGAAACAGTGGTACTTCAGCCCCACTTAATAGGGTCTAACATTATTTTGAGGTCACAACAACCTCTAAATAAGGTAACTTTATTTAGAGGTTTGATTGTGACCCCCTATCCCTGGCAGGACTCCCTGCATGGTAACAGCTACCTCTTCCCCCATCGTCCCCCGGCATCGCGCTGGGTGGTCCAGACGAGCTCTGGGGCCATGTGGTGGGGCTGGTGGTGGACGAACTGGGCGGGGCATATGAAAAGTTGATAGGAGCGAGAGGCACCTTCTATTTAACACAAATAAAAACACAAATTGTTAGTTCCTAATTGTGTAAAAGTGTAGGCAGGTTAGTCCCATTGAGATCAAGGAACTCTTTTACAAGGTAGACCTAACCAAGATAGCAGCACAGATGTAAAACATCTATTACAACATAAAGACAGGTTCACAAATTAAGTACAAAATAAAATAAATACTGAATATTTAAAGGGACACTAAGTAGTTTTTTCCCCCATCTAGTGGTCAAATTGTATTTTGCATTCAAACGAATGTATGCTCTCTAGCGCCTCGCGTTTTCGAACTACGGCAAGAGGTATTAGTCAAGATTCAAGAAGCTATGACAACATGATAACATGTCTTCAAACACCACTTCATCAAGTTTTGTTTCGGATGATGAGGTACGTTCAGTGCTCGAAGTGGAAAAAAATAAGTGCCGGTACGGTACTCCCTATTATTAACCCACCCCGGACCTACGACCGACGGGGGGGGGGGGGATATTAACCCACCCGGACCTACGACCGACGGGGGGGGGGGGGGATATTAACCCACCCGGACCTACGACCGACGGGGGGGGGGGGGGGGATATTAACCCACCCCGGACCTACGACCGACGGGGGGGGGGGGGGGGGGGGGGGCGCGATCGTAACCCACCGCAGACCTACGACCGCAGCCTGTGACAAGTGCCGGTACGCTAAAGGGTAAAATGTAGAAGTGCCGGTACTGCGTACCGGTGCGTACCGGTGTGTACCGGTGCGTACCGGTCCGCTTCGAGCACTGGGTACGTTATTTCAAACAAACTTCAAACTGCATTGAATCATTAGTGTGAGCATGTATGAGTAATTACTCCTCGAGCAAGATAGTGAATTATGTTCTCATGTTTATATCGTTTTTTAAGTGACAAGCGTGTCTCGCTGAGCTCCTTCTCTGTTCCACAGTCAGCTGGCTCTGAGTGGAAACGCGTTTAGCCTTACCTGTACCACGCAGTGCTTTTTGTCCCTCTCGGCAGTTCATAGACCGGAAGGACATGGAAGCCTCCATAGAGCCGTCCTATGTAAATTGTATTCAATGTAGGTCTATTGATATTTAAAAACATAATACCTTTGGATGGATATCATACCTTTGACTTAGTCCTTGCCACTGAGTTGTTCTCTGGATGGTTACTGAGGGCCGACAGGGGCTCCAGGATGTTGAAGGGAACAAATCCTATCTGGTCAAAGCGGTTGCGACACTTCCACCACCTCTTGGAGGACTCGACAACCTGCACAAAATCAGGACAAAGGTGTGGCTTTGGTTTCAGCTTTGGTGGGGTCACGGTACTCGTGCACATATTTTTGCAGGAAAAATGTGTTTTTTGGGGTAGACTACTAGGGAATCTGATGGTCCTGAATGCAACAACATACCACCGCATACGTACCTCTAATGTCTCTCCTTGGAGCACAGAGAGCTCACTACTGTTTCGTGCCACAAAGTCATAACTGCATTTGTACATTCTGTTGCCCTCTGATGGTAGTGTGCCACCATCTCTGTTGGATCATCATGCAGAAACAGGGAGTCAAGGCCGAGTATGTTTATTGCCGTCTTGGTGTGTCACTAAGGATTTGGACTTACAACTCATCACTTTGCTGTGCACCAGAGGAAGGCCTTTCTGATGTCGGTGAAGCAGGGTCCTGGGAAAAGCATTGTGCAGCCAGTTAGTCAACTTCCTGCTTCTGTGCCTTTACAGTCTGCCTTTACATTGATATTGTCCTGTCACCCTTCACCACTGCATATGGTCATCATATCCGACATATATATATTTAGCCATTTGGCAGACGCTTTTTACTCCAAAGCGACTTCCAGTACATGTGAGGCAGCAGAGAACAATGAAAGCATGCAAATGAATACTATAGAAGAATGTGCTGCATGACCAAGTTTCTAAGAAAACATTACAGGGCAGAGAGCAGAAAAGCTACAGGAACCAGAAAACAATGAGTCTGTGTATCACAAGCAACCAGTGTTGGGACAGTAATTAGTTATAGTTCACTACTTGTTCCAAAAAGTAACTGAGTTAGTAACTGAATTACATAAAAGTAACTACCGGTAGTTACCAGGGAAAGTAACTATTTGCGTTACTGTAAAAAAAAAAGTTGCTATATGTCAAAGAATTTGAATTTTTTTAGCAGTTTTCACAACGGACTCGCCATCTCTGCTGCTTCTTCGAATCTGTTTGGTGTGTGTGTTTGGTGCGCATGGCCTGGCGGTGTGTAAAAACACTGGCTCCGATTGGCTACCATGAAACATGACTCTGCCTTAGCCAATCATAATCGCTTATCTCGTTGTTATACCATGGTCTGGGTGAATACTCGATTCTGATTGGTTGGAGGGTGTAGGTTAAAAAGTGTTAACTACACCTAGGAAAGATGTTGACGCTATGAAGACACTATGGCCGCGTTGCTTGGCAACGCCTGCATACGGGAGATATTAAATAGTCCGCTCGACTTAAAAAACCCTCACGATTTTAACTCTAAAACACATGAAAGTATTATTAATTGATTAAATATTTCTTTCTTTCGTAAGTGACCATGGTATAAGCGGGATAATGCCCTTCGAGGTGTGGTCTCGAAGGGCATTATGGACTTTGCGGAAGCTTTGCGTCGGACAGTTCACGCCTCCGCGTCGTCCATTCATTTCTGTTAATGGACGCCTCGTCAGCATTAACCCTTACATAATCGCTTATCTCGTTGTTAACCCACCCGGTCTCCTCACTAGCAGTTTGTGTATGGAGCCAGGGGTGCGTTCGGATTACGCAGTTTATTCAATCAATTCATACTAACGCACCGCATTTAACGTTCAGTAACGATAACGGCGTTGTAACGACGGAAACAGTAATTAGTTAGTTTACCCCGTTACTGAAAAAAATAACGGCGTTACATAACGCCGTTATTTTAACCGCTGTTATTCCAAACACTGCAAGCAACCAAGTCATTTATGTTCTAAATCCAATAACGGTTTCACATCATGTGGCGCACATTCCCAGTCGACATCTTGGTGCTTTTTCACCATTATAAGAATAATAACAACTGGTTGCTTGGTTACTCTTGAATTTTTGTTCAAGAAGTACCAAGATGGCGGCATGAACTTATTTTATGGAACTGCAGATCACATGATTGAAACCCTCCTATACAAAACAAGTGCTATGACATAAGTACACAAGTCAGTACCTTCATGGCCCTCCTTGCCCTGGAAGCATCTTGTCTGTGCTGCACCTCGACGGGGTCCTCCCAGGGCTGGTCGTCTGGGGCCCCTGGTTCCCACCCATCCAGGAACACAGGAGTGTAGGAAGGGACAGACACACCAAGCTTGGAACTGGCAGCAAGGGCAGAAGGTTGCTCATGGAGACAAATATAATAATACAATGATGATGCCTTTCATTTATATAGTATATTTGTGAGAACGCAAAGTCATAGTAAAAAAATGATGAAGCATTATCCTTCTTATATAAACCACACTTCAAATAGAGAATGAGGCGTGACTGGGTGTGTTCCCAATTGGACAGCATTTATATGGGGTTTTGGCTCTGGTTTTACTGTCGTTGCCTCACATTCACCTATGTATGTGTCAATGGTCAAGGTCAATGGCCACAGTGGAAACCTCACTCTTTAAGCCTTAAAAATACTCTATTGTATTTTTACTACTACTAAAATACTATTGTTCACCTTCCAATAATGAGGCTTTTGGTTTTGGAACCCAGTCTGAGAACCAGCTATTCCATTGGTGCCAGGACCCACCTTTAGGGGAGGTGAGCGGACTGGAGGAAAATAGTTAAGTGCAGGGTTTCTGCTCTGTGTAGGGGTACGTAGGCTACCCCAAGAGGCTAGGTAGGTAGGAGGCTATGTGGTTAGGAAACTAAGTAATTAGGAGGGTCGATAAATAGGACACTAAGAAGTTAGACGCTAAATAGCTACTAGATAGTTAAGAAGCTAGGTGGTTGGGTAGTTAGAACACTAAGTAGTTGAGGGTCTAGCTAGCTAGATAGTTACCAGGGTGAAGTCCAGTTGTGTCCTAGTGCAGTCCAGAGACCTTTCTCCTCCTGGGTCAGGTGTTCCTGTAGCAGTGACACTGCTCCACTGGTCAGGGCAGGACTGACCACAGAGGCCCCCAACTCTGGCCCTCCGGTGGTTTTGACCAACTGTGAAGGAGAGAAGACCACCACAGAGACACCGTCAGTCAGTCAAACTGATAAATCAGTCAGAAAATTCAAGTAGATTTACCAGATCCAGAGGAACGAAGACGTGGTGCAGCAGTTCTGGGGAGTCGGGTTCTGCAATCAAGGACTTGAGACGGTCCTGAATAAACCAAAAACAAGGTCAGTTGAGATGGGAGAATGTGACTTATTTTATTCAATTCCCAATGATTAACTAACTTTTATTAACGTTTGTGCTCACCAGAAGACTGAACGAATACTTGATTTTCTGAAAGACGCCCACAAAATCCTCCTCGACTGGCGGGAAAGCTTTCATGGTCAGCAAATCTTCTGCAAAACAAAGAGAATACATCTCAATAACTTTATTGCGCACTTCTGAGAAATACACAACGCACCATTAAGCAACCTGTAATATAAAAGGAACACTTTTGTAAAAAGAAAAGTACACTGACAAAAGGCTAATTACTTCCTGATGATATGTATGAGCCTACGTAAGCCAAAGTGTTTTTACTGCTTCATTTATAAAAACATACTGAATAATTCGAAATAGTAGATTTTTCATGGTAACTCTTCAACCTTACCTACAACAATGCCAAAATGCAATACTCCTAAGGAAGTTGAACACCAATACAAAATATTACGGACATTAAAGGTCAGAAGAGATGTGTCAGCACCTATTTACTATACCTATTATTATCTACTACTATTATTCAGCAGACGCTTCTATCTAAAGTGACATACAGTGAATCTTGTTTCAATACATGTAATTAATTAGCAGATAGCAGTTCAAGGCATCAACTACTACAAGAATCCAAAGCATGCAGCACAGAGGGATAATTCCCATCTTGAATGATCATCAGCTCACCATCTTGGTTTTCCTTCTTGCTCTTCTTGCTGCGTTTCTTCTGCTTCCTTCTCTGGTTTAGGATGCCCTGGGCATCTGCCGTCTGCTGAAGGCGGCCCATGAAGCACTCCACGTCGTCAAAGCAGTGGTTCAGGATCTCCTGGACACCCATTGAATACAAACACACACACTGATGCTGGGCATTGTTGGTTTCATTCTGACACAGTACAGTAGATTAACCAAACAATGTCCGTGAAAAGTCTGATTTGTGAGACTTCACTCAATGTAAATGCAACCAACAGCAGTCATGTGACAATAAAGTATCTCTTATCGCCTCTCTTATCTCAGAGAGCTGAACACCTCTTAGATCAATCTGGTCAGTTCTGACACCATAGCAGCTTGTGTCCAATAGCAGACACTTTGTGTCAAAGTCACCACCAATCAATGGATAGGTTCAAAATCTCCAAACCCTTTTCCCTCTTATCAAAGGTGAATTAAGAACATTATTCCTTTTCCTGTTGGGTATACTGTAGACTGCTACAAGCAGCATTTAAAAACCTAGGCCAATACTAGTAATTTAAAAGAACACACTCAAATGTGTTCTTTTGTTTCTTAACCATGTATCTCTGGGTTATGTGGTGAGGCATGTGTTATGCATACGTACCACCTCTCTGTGTGGATTCACTGAGGATGACTGGGGCTTCACTGCTCCACTATTCACTGAACAAGAAGAGGACAGAAGTCAGTCTGTTGATAATCCTACTTCCCCTAATAAAACCTCCCAACGGTACTTTTTAGTGGACGTTTTATCCAAGGTGACTTACAGTGAATTCAGATACATGTCATTAAGGAGCAGGTCTCTCTCTCTCTAGCAAGGTCATACACAGCCAGAAGGCTCCTATACTGACCCCAGGTACATACCTAGGCTGTAGGCCATGGTGTACTGTAGGCCTTCTGCAGGAAGTTGTTCTCCGGGAAGGATCATGACCCGCACCCCCGAAGGCTTCCTAGCAACCCGCGGAGGGGGATTGGTAGACATCTAGTGTTTAGTGGGGTTAGAGAGAGAGTTTATATGATGTATGCATGCATTTAAGTGAGTGTGAAAGCAGATAGTAAGGGACAGAAACGGAGAGTAATACAGCAAAAGAAATGTATTTATAAATAGAGAATAATACAAACAGAAAAGGATGCTAATTAAGGCTGTGGTAGCTTTTACATGTTTGGATATTCTTTTTCGCTAATTATATGTAAAAATAACAAACACAATTGCTGAAAGGTATTTGGGAAAGCCAAACTGGGCTTAGTGTAATCATCTCTCAGTGCTTATTAACCACAATCTCGTTCATTATCAAGGTGTGTCCTGGGGATTTAAAGATTGAGCAACAATTGTGTAGGCCTAAACCCATGGACTACAGTGACTCATAAGAGGCTCACGACACTTCTGCTCTTTGTTCAATCATTTACATGACAGTCAGATATTGACCCTACTGTGTTGTGTTGTGTGTGTTTAGTTGGTGGATTTGTTTGTCAGTAAAAATATCCCACGCTCTCTGTACTGTGTACAAAATAAGTAACAACAATGTAGACGGAGCAGCTGACAAAAGCAGACAGTAATCTGTCGCTGTCTGTCCTGCTGTGTCTGTCTCTCTCTCTGTCTGTTTATCTGTCTATCCGTCATTCTGTCTAGATCTCTCTCCCTATCCATCTATCCATCTGTATATCTATCTAAATCATACATAAATCAATACAGCCGTATGAACAGTCAATGTATTATGGAATAGCTACTAACTTGCCAATGTCATAACGAATAACAACTACAATGCATGTATATAAATATAACTGTAGATGTATATAAAACTGTGGGTATGACATCACCATGTGTCAGTGTTGATGGTAATGTGGTTGATGCGGCTTTGCTTCTCAGCAGATGTAGTAGTGTGTGACTGACAGATACACTACAGGAAAAACACTGTCCCTAAGACGAATGGTATGTTGCCAAAGACAAAGGCTTCAAATCTCTCTCTCTCTCTCTCTCTCTATATATATATATATTGAAGTCATGAAATCAACATATGTCCCTGTTTTAGCTTGGTTTTCTTTCTGAAACATCATGAATTAGGACTAAAACTTATACCAGGGAGCAGGGACACGCAACCCACACGTTTTCCAAGACTGTATTGCTTACACCTTCTCTAGATTCACCTTCTAGTACAGGTAAAGACACAAACGATACAACTGTGACAGGTGTATCTGTCCAAAACTCTCTCTCCGTTGCTCTCTTTCTCTCTCTATCTCTCTCTGTCTCTCTTACTCTATTTGTACAAAGGTAGTACATGGAGAAGTAGACATCACGGTACCTTTCACCGCTGTTTGAGTGTTTATGTCCAGCAGCCTGGGAGAGAAACCAATCCTTTCTCCAACGTCCTCTGTGTGCATTGAGCTTAGCTGCGTCAGTAATGTCCCACCTTTTTCAGATATGCAGGAACGAGAAAAACGAGTCCGTCGCTCGTGAAAAACCGTGCGTGGCTTTCGCTCTCTTCTCGCAACGACCTACACACACGCGCAACAGTCTCTCTCTCTCTCACTCACACACACACACACACACACACACACACACACACACACACACACACACACACACACACACACACACACACACACACACACACACACACACACACACACACACACACACACACACACACACACTCTCCCTACCTCCATCCCCTCCGCCCGGCTTCCCTGTTTATAAAAGCATTCTTCTTTATCATCTGAAACATCAGTAGCTGTGTTACGGCCACGCCCACACACACACACCGGCCACGCAGCACCTCTGCCCGCACCCAGCGTCTCTGCGTCTGCTCCGTCGCCAGGGGAGAGACAGCTAGCTCAAATTGTGGCATCGGCAGCTCGCAGTGGCATTTCCGGTGGCAGGTTGAGATGCCGCGGCATCTTTCGCCGTTTATGGCATTGGGTTGCCAGCAGTTCACCGTAAGATGCCACGGCATCTTATGCCGTTTATGTATGTATGTATATATATACACCGGTATATATATATATATATATATATATATATATATATATATATATATATATATATATATATATATATATATATATATATATATAGTGGGCAGTGAATTTTATTTATTTATTTTATATGTTTACCGTAAGATGCCACGGCATCTGCCGCTGTTTGAGATGCCGCGGCATCTCAACCTGCCACCGGAAATGCCACTGCGAGCTGCCATAAACGGCGAAAGATGCCGCGGCATCTGCCGCTGTTTGAGTGGGTTGCCAGCAGTTCACCGTAAGATGCCACGGCATCTTATGCCGTTTATATATATTAGGGTTTCTCAACGGGGGCTGTACCGCCCCCTTGGGGGCGTTATAAACATTTTGGGGGGCGCTGGACGCGTGAGGGCTGGTATGGGGGCGCTCTGGCACGAATGGGGGCGCCACCATTTGGCTTGTACAAAGTTCATTTGAACTCTACATTTTAAACCTAATGGTTTCCCAACTAAAAATAAAGCTGCTGTCTGAGACCAAGAATCCGAGTCTGCTGCTTCCACTGCTGGGTAAAAGGGAGTAAACCCCGACGTCGCCCTGGAGATCTCCCCTCTGCTCCCTGATCACGATCGGACAAGCCGAGCAGGAACGGTCTCCATAGCAACGCCCAAACAAATCCACCACAGCAGCAGCGAAACCCGGGAAACACAAACGCTACTTTTGACAGCTGTCACCACATCTTCGCGGGCTATAACCAATGAAAACGTACACAAGCGCGATAATGTAACCACGTTTAATCACACACATTACAATCAAATAGGGATGCACCGAATATTCGGTGGAGAGTGAAAAACAAGGCCGAATATATATATTAAATATTAGCGCCGCGTTTTAATGATGCAAGCAAACAACGTGCAGTGACGCGGCGCGTTTTACTGACGCAATGAAAGAACGTGCAGTGACGCGGTAAACATAAACAACGATGTCGGCAGTGTGGAGATATTTCAAAGTTACGGAGAACGAAAAAAGAATTGCGGTTTGCAGCCGAAATATAAAGTACAGTATACGTACGGGATAATGCCCGACGAAATGAATGGACTTCGCGTAAGTCCTCCGCTTCGCGTCGGACGGTTCACGCCTCCGCGTCGTCCATTCATTTCTGATAATGGACACCTGGAAGGGCATTATCCCGCTTATACCATGGTCACTTACGAAAGAAAGACATATTTAATCAATGAATAATACTTTAATGCGTTTTAGAGTTAAAATCGTGAGGTTCTTTTTTATTTTTTACAAGTCGAGCTGACTATTTAATATCTTATATAACCTATTCTATTTAATATTTTATATCACATTACAACTAAAATAACATTTCCATGTTGTTTCCCAGTTTCTCCAGTTAAGTAATGTACAAACATGACCTATTATATGTCTCAAAAACATACATTTTGGAGGCAATGTTTAAAATCAATGCTTTAATTTCCTGTAAAATGATCAGATTTGCTCAGCAGCACATCAAGTTGTTGGGGGCATAAATACATAAATACATAAACAGCTCCAATCCAATACAAACAGGGATTTTAAAGCAAAACAATGGCTTCTCTCATCATAAAACCCGATGTCAGTTGTCCTCCAGTCTTAACACACTGTTCACTACAAGAACACTTAAAGCACCAGCACCATGTAGTTTATTGGGGTTTTTTTTGTAAGGGGGGGCGGTACGAGGATCATGGAATGGTCAGGGGGGCATTTGTTCAAAAAAGGTTGAGAACCACTGATATATATATATATATATATATATATATATATATATATATATATATATATATATATATATATATATATATATATATATTTTTTTTTTTTTTTTTTTTTTTTTTTATAGTGGGCAGTGAATTTAATTTATTTATTTTATGTTTACCGTAAGATGCCACGGCATCTGCCGCTGTTTGAGATGCCGCGGCATCTCAACCTGCCACCGGAAATGCCACTGCGAGCTGCCATATGGCATTGGGTTGCCAGCAGTTCACCGTAAGATGCCACGGCATCTGCCGCTGTTTGAGTGGGTTGCCAGCTGTTCACCGTAAGATGCCACCACGGCATCTGCCGCTGTTTGAGTGGGTTGCCAGCAGTTCACCGTAAGATGCCACGGCATCTGCCGCTGTTTGAGTGGGTTGCCAGCTGTTCACCGTAAGGTGCCACGGCATCTGCCGCTGTTTGAGTGGGTTGTTCACCGTAAGATGCCACGGCATCTGCCGCTGTTTGAGTGGGTTGTTCACCGTAAGATGCCACGGCATCTGCCGCTGTTTGAGTGGGTTGCCAGCGGTTCACCGTAAGATGCCACGGCATCTTATGCCGTTTATGGGGTATAACGGTGGCAATCAAGGGCTGTGTCCGAAATCACCCACTACTCGTATAGGCCTACTAGCAAACCATATACAACCAAACCAGTAATCTGTCGTATTTATAGTTTATAAATGTTAACACTTGGCAATATTAGACTTGGTAGCATTTTCATGACCCTATTTGTGCATTTTTTTTCAAGGTTTCTTTGATTATTACAATAGGACCTATTTGATTTATATTACAGTCTGTTATGTTGCAGTGCCGAGGAAAGAAATTGTTGGTAGCCTATGTTTTTTTTTAAATTTAAAATGCAATGTAAAATGACAAAATACTTTACTCACTCAATTAAAAGGCTGCAGTTTAAGTTGGGCATGATTTATAAAAAGATAAATCAGTTTGTTTTATTTTTCTTGAAGGTTATATTCTAGTCTACTCACTATGTTCATTGTTATGCACAAAAATACCAAAGCAAATCTCTTGTAGCCTTTGTGCAAACCTACTTTGCATTAAAGCTGATTCTGATTATTCTGTAGTAAGTGAACTTTGTACACATTTTACAAAAGATAGTCCCATTATTAAATAAACTTTTTGTTTTATAAACTTTATTTTACTGTAAATTACTAACTTTCCAGCGGGAGGCTACTGCTTTGGTATTTCAACCTGTAAACATTTGGTGAGGTTTGCTGATGTCAGTATGCATCTGCTGTAGCCAGGCCTACTTGTGGATAATACTACTGAGTTTGTGAAGTGTTTAAAACATACTACATAAATATCCTCACAGAGAGTACAACACCAGTGAAGAGATTCATCAATCAGCCAGTGACTTATTTAACAGCACATGGGAATGGAAGCAACAGAATGAGTTTCAAGCTGTGGCTTCGTGTTTCGCGTTCTTCTTGATGGATGCAGCTGGGGCAGCTAACTGAGCTAACCGGGCGCCTCCCGTCTTTTGCGTTCTATATCCAATAGGTTCCTATATCCAATAGGCTACATCTAAAGTAAAATAATCTTTTCTTTCACCTGCTTTTCTGTAAGCATTCATATTAAAACGTGTCTATATACTGTATTGTTTATGCTGTCATTGTTTTCACCTGCAGTAACAGTAAAAGGCACATAAGCACAGACAGAAAACACAGGAGCATAAACATAAACTTCACTTTGCCTTATAATATTAATCATCTGAATACAGTTTGTTAAATTAAATTAAATTGAAAAAATATATTATTACAATTACATTATAGTACACAAGACATCTTTGTGTGTGGTTGTGATGGTTGCCAGATTTGTGTTCGTCCTGTAAGAATTGAAAACTCAGCCCTGATGGTTAATTACTTGCAATGTTTTATGTTGTTGGCAGACTTGTTTTCTCTTAATGTATCCATTAAAACGTTACCCATTTAAAGTGTGCTGAGGCAACAGTTATGATAAGGACACTATATTATCACAAGTGGCATGAGGTGTTGTATGACTGGTAGAATGAAATTGTCCTACTGTAAAGAAAAAGAAAGAAAAAAATAAATAAAATAATAATAATAAATAAATATATATATATATATATATATATATATATATATATATATATATATATATATATATATATATAGTTGTTTGAATTTAATTTAATTGAACAAGAGAGAAAGGATGATAAATGCAAGGTAAGTAAGTAATACATTAATAATTGTACAAAATGTAGCCTTTCAAACAGTTCACATATCAGATAATTATAACTACCTTTTTATAAATGTTGAGGGTTAGAAGTCAATAATTTTTGATAGGTCATC
This sequence comes from Merluccius polli, assembly GCA_030340625.1. Taxonomy (NCBI): domain Eukaryota; kingdom Metazoa; phylum Chordata; class Actinopteri; order Gadiformes; family Merlucciidae; genus Merluccius; species Merluccius polli. The sequence goes on from JAOPHQ010001164.1 coordinate 47,557, forward strand.
TGTTACAACATCTTGTTTAATTTACAAACAGAAAGGGACAGCTGCCACAGGGGGTCAGTGGCAATTGCCACAAACAGTGACAGGTGCTTGGCCAAGTGTAGGCCTATAGCCTAAATATTGTTCCCCTAATGTAATCATGCTTTAAACTGCAGCCTTTTAATTGAGTGAGTAAAGTATTTTGTCATTTTACATTGCATTTTAAATTTAAAAAAAACATAGGCTACCACCAATTTCGTTCCTCGGCACTGCAACATAACAGACTGTAATATAAATCAAATATTGTAGGCTAATAATCAAAGAAACCTTGAAAAAAAAAAAGCACAAATAGGGTCATGAAAATGCTACCAAGTCTAATATTGCCAAGTGTTAACATTTATAAACTATAAATACGACAGATTACTGGTTTGGTTGTATATGGTTATAGTAGGCCTATACGAGTAGTGGGTGATTTCGGACACAGCCCTTGATTGCCACCGTTATACCCCATAAACGGCATAAGATGCCGTGGCACCTTACGGTGAACCGCTGGCAACCCACTCAAACAGCGGCAGATGCCGTGGCATCTTACGGTGAACCGCTGGCAACCCACTCAAACAGCGGCAGATGCCGTGGCACCTTACGGTGAACAACCCACTCAAACAGCGGCAGATGCCGTGGCATCTTACGGTGAACCGCTGGCAACCCACTCAAACAGCGGCAGATGCCGTGGCATCTTACGGTGAACAACCCACTCAAACAGCGGCAGATGCCGTGGCATCTTACGGTGAACCGCTGGCAACCCAATGCCATATAAACGGCGAAAGATGCCGCGGCATCTCAACCTGCCACCGGAAATGCCACTGCGAGCTGCCATAAACGGCGAAAGATGCCGCGGCATCTCAACCTGCCACCGGAAATGCCACTGCGAGCTGCCATAAACGGCGAAAGATGCCGCGGCATCTCAACCTGCCACCGGAAATGCCACTGCGAGCTGCCGATGCCACAATTTGAGCTAGCCCCTGCTGCGCCAGGGGCAACGGAGGAGCTAATTAGCGGAGCCGGTCTTCGACACAGCTGACGACACCACTTCCCAATCATTCTCTGCCTACAAGGACCCGGACCTCCTCTCAACTCCAGATCTACCCCAAGGTATACCTGGCAAGTAGACCTAATGCCGTACCATAAGTCTAGTCCTGTTGTTAACTTACCTTGTCTCGTTTTCCAGTTTACCCACGCTGCGTCGAAGCACCGGCCCTCCTGCTATCCCGCTCCTTGTCGGCGTTCAACGCTTTTCCGGAGAGCAGTTATCCTCAGCGGACCGAGGGTTGGATCCTGCGCCCCCCCCCCGACCTGGCCCCGACCTCCCAGTTCCAATAAAAGCCTGTCCAGGCATTTAAACCTATCCCCGCTTGCTTGTCTGAGTCAAGCTGTTCGTTAATCATTCATTACCAGTGACGTGCAAAGGGGGGGGGGGGGGACGGTGCACGCGATCATAACACACCCCCGGACCTACGACCGACGGGGGGGGGTGCACGCGATCATAACACACCCCCACACGCAACACACGACCGACGGGGGGGGGGGGGTGCGCTTGTGTTATTTATTTCATTAATAGTGTTATTATGTGTGGCTTTCTGGAAAACAATAAGTGTTACGTTTAGGCAAGGGCGTAACTTTGGGTCTGCCATTGGGGGGGTTAACTCGCGGCATAGGCCCTATTTATTTATTTATTTGTTTATTTATTTATTGAATCATTTTCTTGTGTAAAAGGTGACATGCCAATTTGCCGTTCTTGTATTAGAAATACATTGCGATACTTTTACTGATTTTGGCTACTTTTTGACTATTTATGCCATAATGACACAGTAGTTAAATTCAGTGTATAAGCACTAGCCAACAGTGGCAGCGTCCACCTAATTGATTTTGTGTGTGTGTTCACTATCTTATGAAAAAAAACACAAGAACTTCAAGATTAATCAATTGCATCACTGTATTGGCACCTACATGCAGCAAATGTATTATGCACAATTCAACTCTCAAACACATCACACAATACAGGGTGGCACACTGGAGTGCAGCTTGCACCTCTATTCTGAACATGGCAAACTGATTTCACATATTGGTGGGCATCACCAGTTCAAACTAACAAAATCTAAACAAAAGCATGTAAATACAAAAGAAGGCCTATCTGTCAATCACATTTGAAGGTATTTTACAACATATAAGGCTAAAATAAGAATTGACTAAAAGAAACAGGATGCTATACTGACGGCTATTCTGCCAGCAACTATAGTACTACTAGCAGACTATAGATATTGTTGGGCAATTCAGATAAAAGCACCAAACACCTGTTTGCGTCTCTGTGTAAAAGAAATGAACTGTGTACACACTGACTTCTTAGTTAAGAGGTCCAATTTGTCCTGATGGATCGTCCCGCGTCTGTGTGAAACGATCTGGGTTCTCATAAACCCGTTCGCGGTGGTAAGAGACGAGCAGAGTCTACAGCGTCCATTCACTCCAATAATAACCTGGTCACGGTGATAGATTTTACCTCCTTTTCGTCAGGATTTTTACTCTTTTTTGACCAACAATGAAAAAGAGTTGTCTGGCTGCCTTTCCGTGTCCTTTTCATCGCCACATTCATTTAGCATGAACTTTCTCAACTATTCATCCCAGCGACTGCGCGAAATAGTTCGGTTTGGTAAAGAAAACGGGTTGGGTCATACCAAGTAGTCGGTGGGCGGGCGGGGAGGGGGGGTACATTACAGATGATTAAAACATGATACTATCTTGCTGCCAAATTAAATTAATAAAGAAAACAAACAGAATATTTAATATTTTTCTGAATTATGTGCGATGATATTGGGGGGGTTATATTAGCTGGATCTGATTTTTGGGGGGGTCATGACCCCCCTAACCCCCCGCAAATTACGCGCCTGCGTTTAGGCACCCCTGCAATCGTCACACTTTTTCTGTTACAAACTGACCCCGGCCCCCATCAGAGAAGGGAAAAGTTATGTGGCCCTCACAGGAAAAAGTTTGGGGACCTCTGGATTAGATGAAAGCACAGGTAAGGGCTACCTGCAGGGCGTTTCCGCCTGACGCACCTCCGACGGTGCCAAAAGGGGGTAGCTGCAGGGTCATCAGCCGGGAGCCACCCTTCATTGATGTTTCGCTCCATTATTCCCGGAACATCTCGCGGTGGTGGAGCAACGGCAGGGACGTCTCCCTGCCGCCCCCTGCAGCTACCCCTAGGACCCTTGTTTTCCCCATGACATGTCCTTCCTTCTCAGCCACAGCCAGAAGCTGGCTCTTTCCGCCTCCTCTGCCAAGTCCTTGGATACCGCCTTCAGCTTTGACCCGGTCACTCCTACGTCCCTCAGGAGGTGCTGGATGGACGTTCCGATAAACCCCCTGCAGCCAACATCCACAGGGCAGATAACGGTCAACCACCCTGCCTCTCGACACTCAGCTGCCAGCCCGGTGTATTTCTCCTTCTTCCTTTCGAACGCTGCCTCCATTCCTCCCTCCCAAGGGACTGTGAGCTCTGCCAGGATCACTGAATATAAATTCATTAATTTCCCATTTTGGCAGATCTTCTTTTTATAGCAATATTTTAATATTAAGAATGTAATTTGAAATAATGCACAATGAATTAACTAACACAAGGATGAGTGGCCTTGGGCTGAGGAACAACGGGGCAGCCTAGGAACTGGCCATAGGCGAGGCAGGAGACTTCAGGCGGGAGCCCCGGGGCCTGGCCCGTGGTGAGGCAGGGGACTCCAGGCAGACGGCCTGGGAGCAGAGCAGAGGTCGAAGAGGGACCCCCAGGTGGATGGCCCAGGGACGGGGCAGCAGACGGGGACTGGCCTGGGACAACACAGGGGACCTCGGGCGGCCAGCCTGGAGGCAAGGCAGAACCTGAACCCTCCGGTGGGTCCGGACCCTCAGCGGACCGGCAGCAGACCTCAGGCGGACAGCCTGGGGACTGGCCCAGGACCGGACAGGGACAGGGCAGCAGACCTCAGGCGGACAGCCTGGGGACTGACCCAGGCCTGGACAGGGACGGTGCAGCAGATCTCAGGCGGACGGCCTGGGGACTGGCCCGGGACGACACAGGGGACCTTGGGCGGATGGCCCGGAGGCAGGGCAGAAGCCGAACTGGAACCCTCCAGTGGGTGACCTGGGGACCAGACAGGGACGGGGCTGCCGACCTCAGGCGGACGGCCTGCGGCCCACGACGGCAGGAGGCTGGGACTCAACGACGGAAGGCTGTTACAATGCTGGAGCAGGCTGGGCCTCAGTAGTGGCGTTGGGCAGCGGAGAGACTGGAGTGCTGGGCAGTGGGCTAGCGGGCAAGGGTACAGGCTGGGGAGTAGGGCTACGGGGGCTAACTGGCTGAGGACCTGGCTTAGGGTTAGAGGGCTGGTGGTGAGTGAAACCAACCTCCCAACAGGTGAGCTTGTGTTTTTTCCAGTTGTTCTGAATTCTCCCATATGTAATTGTTAATTATGTCAGGCAGATAATAGTGCGCCCTTACCTCTAGGTGGGGTTCTTTTCCTTTATAAACATTGTCGCAAGTCGCGCAGTGTTCTAATCTAGTGAGTTCCACTACGTTACATGGAGCAATGGAGCATGGAGAATAATTTATTATTTCATGGTTGTAGCCAGTCATTTAATGTACTTATATTAGATTGCATTTCGGTTTCCTTTAGATACCACATCACATAAAATCACATATTTCATCCTGTATGCCTGGAAAGTACACAAAGAGCATCCAGTCAACTTCTGCCTCCGTCTGCTCCTTATACGAGCCCCGCTGTGGATCGAGCAATCCACCTGATATAATAAATACAGTCCTCATACAGTCCTTCAGTTCTCAATACCAGTGCTTTTTCTGATGTTGCTTGCTACAGTGAACTGAGATCCGGCACCTACTGCACCTAAGGAGTTTTTCTGTACTCCCACAGTGTCCACATGTGGACAGAGGACTAGCAAGCTGGTGGTTAGTGGGCTGGGGACTAACAACTGGGCTAACAAGGGAATTAACAAACTGGGGAGCAGGCTGTGGGTTAGCGGGCTGGACACTATCAGGGGCCCTAAGAAGGCCATGCTTTACTATTTTAGGTGGGCCCTCTCGCGCATTGAACGATGGGCTTTATGCCGAGCGTCACGTGACCAAACCGGAAAACTGGTCTCCTGACTTCCGCTTGTCGTTAAAGCCGGTAGCAGCGGTAGGAACTGATGGCGACAGCTATTGACTTGGCCTAGTTAGCCCTTTTTACTTTTGGCGTTTTATTTGATTTTAACATCTGAATGTTAGTGAGAAGAAAAGATGGGGAAAAAAAAAAAAAAAACAGCGGTAAAAGCTAGCGTGTGTCCGGGAGAGGGCTACTCTCCTCGGACACATTACTCTGAAGCCCCGGTGACGGTCTGGAAGTGTGGATTAATAAATATATATATTTTTTAAACAGCGGTAAAAGCTAGCTTGTGTCCGGGAGAGGGCTGCTCTCCTCGGACACATTACTCTGAAGCCCCGGTGACGGTCTGGAAGTGTGGATTAATAAATTTTTTTTTTTTTAAACAGCGGTAAAAGCTAGCTTGTGTCCGGGAGAGGGCTACTCTCCTCGGACACATTACTCTGAAGCCCCGGTGACGGTCTGGAAGTACGGATTAATAAATACAATTTTAAAAAAACAGCGGTAAAAGCTAGTGTGTGTCCGGGAGAGGGCTACTCTCCTCGGACATATTACTCTGAAGCCCCGGTGACGGTCTGGAAGTGCGGATTAATAAATAAAATAATGTGAGCGTGGTACAGCGGACCTGAACCGGATGTGATGAGACCTGTTTCGCAGAATGCGGAAGTATGTTGCGCATAACCCCCATTCACGCAATCTTAAAGTAACCATTCAACAACACTAATTACTTGTAATTAGTGTTGTTGAATGAGCTACTACCTTACCGTGGTGGAGGGGTTTGCGTGTCCCAATGACCCCCAGGAGCTCCGTTGTCGGGGGCTTTTATGCCCCTGGTAGGGTCACCCAAGGCAAACAGGTCCGGGGGGAGGGGCCAGACAAAGGGTAGCTCAGAAGACCCCTTATGATGACTACAACAAATGGTTCTACGTGTCCCTCGCCCGGACGTGGGTCACCGGGGCCTCCCCTGGAGCCAGGCCTGGGGGTGGGGCTCGGCGGCGAGCGCCTGGTGGCCGGGCCTACACCCACGGGGCCCGGCCGGGCACAGCCCGAAAGGATGACATGGGACCCCCTTCCCGCCGGCTCACCACCAGCAGGAGGGGCCAAAGGGGTCGGGTGCAGTGCGAGCTGGGCGGCGGCCGAAGGCGGGGACCTTGGCGGTCCGATCCTCGGCTGCAGAAGCTAGCTCTAGGGACGTGGAACGTCACCTCTCTGGTGGGGAAGGAGCCTGAGCTGGTGCGCGAGGTTGAGAAGTTCCGGCTAGATATAGTCGGCCTCACCTCGACGCATAGCAAGGGCTCTGGAACCAGTCTTCTCGAGAGGGGTTGGACTCTCTTCCACTCTGGAGTTGCCACTGGTGAGAGGCGCCGGGCAGGGGTGGCAATACTTATTGCCCCCCGGCTTGGTGCCAGTGTGTTGGAGTTTACCCCGGTAGACGAGAGGGTAGCCTCCCTCCGCCTTCGGGTGGGGGGACGGATCCTGACTGTTGTTTGTGCCTATGGTCCAAACAGCAGTTCAGAGTATCCACCCTTTTTGGACTCCTTGGAGGGGGTGCTGGAAAGTGCTCCCTCTGGGGATTCCCTCGTTCTGCTGGGGGACTTTAACGCTCACGTTGGCAGCGACAGTGAGACCTGGAGGGGTGTGATTGGGAGGAACGGCCCCCCCTATCTGAACCCGAGTGGTGTTCAGTTATTGGACTTCTGTGCTCGTCACAGATTGTCCATAACGAACACCATGTTCAAGCATAAGGGTGTCCATATGTGCACTTGGCACCAGGACACCCTAGGCCGCAGTTCGATGATCGACTTTGTAGTCGTGTCGTCGGACTTGCGGCCGCATGTCTCGGACACTCGGGCGAAGAGAGGGGCGGAGCTGTCAACTGATCACCACCTGGTGGTGAGTTGGCTGCGATGGTGGGGGAGAATGCCGGTCAGACCTGGCAGACCCAAACGTATCGTGAGGGTCTGCTGGGAACGTCTGGCAGTCTCCTGTCAGAGAGAGCTTCAACTCCCACCTCCGGGAGAGCTTTGACCATGTACCGGGGGAGGCGGGGGACATTGAGTCCGAGTGGGCCATGTTCCACGCCTCCATTGTTAAGGCGGCCGACCAGAGCTGTGGCCGCAAGGTGGTCGGTGCCTGCCGTGGCGGCAATCCCCGAACCCGCTGGTGGACACCGGCGGTGAGGGATGCCGTCAAACTGAAGGAGTCCTATAGGACCTTTTTGGCCTGTGGGACTCCGGAGGCAGCAGGCAGGTACCGGCAGGCCAAGCGGAGCGCAGCTGTGGCGGTTACCGAGGCAAAAACCCGGACATGGGAGGAGTTCGGTGAGGCCATGGAGAACGACTTCCGGACGGCTTCGAAGAGGTTCTGGACCACCATCCGGCGTCTCAGGAGGGGGAAGCAGTGCATCGTCAACACTGTGTATGGTGGAGACGGTGCGCTGCTGACCTCGACTCGGGACGTTTTGGATCGGTGGAAGGAATACTTCGAAGACCTCCTCAATCCCACCGACACGCCTTCCGGTAAGGAAGCAGGGCCTGGGGACTCGGGTGTGGGCCCTCCTATCTCTGGGGCTGAGGTTGCCGAGGTGGTCAAGAAGCTCCTCGGTGGCAGGGCCCCGGGGGTGGATGAGGTCCGCCCGGAGTTCCTTAAGGCCCTGGATGTTGTGGGGCTGTCTTGGTTGACACGACTCTGCAGCATCGCGTGGACATCGGGGGCAGTGCCCCTGGATTGGCAGACTGGGGTGGTGGTCCCTCTTTTTAAGAAGGGGGACCGGAGGGTGTGTTCCAACTATAGGGGGATCACACTCCTCAGCCTCCCTGGTAAGGTCTATTCAGGGGTGCTGGAGAGGAGGGTCCGTCGGATAGTCGAACCTCGGATCCAGGAGGAGCAATGTGGTTTTCGTCCAGGCCGTGGAACAGTGGACCAGCTCTACACCCTCTGCAGGATCCTTGAGGGTGCATGGGAGTTTGCCCAACCAGTCCACATGTGCTTTGTGGACTTGGAGAAGGCATTCGACCGTGTCCCTCGGGGAGTCCTGTGGGGGGTTCTCCGGGAGTATGGGGTATCGGACCCCCTAATACGGGCTGTCCGTTCCCTGTATGACCGGTGTCAGAGCTTGGTCCGCATTGCCGGTAATAAGTCGGACTTGTTTCCAGTGAGGGTTGGACTCCGCCAGGGCTGCCCTTTGTCACCGATCCTGTTCATAATTTTTATGGACAGGATTTCTAGGCACAGCCAGGGTGTTGAGGGGGTCCGGTTTGGTGACCTCAGGATTGGGTCTCTGCTTTTTGCGGATGATGTGGTCCTGATGGCTTCATCAGACCGTGACCTCCAACTCTCGCTGGACAGGTTCGCAGCCGAGTGTGAAGCGGTCGGGATGAGAATCAGCACCTCCAAGTCCGAGTCCATGGTCCTCAACTGGAAAAGGGTGGAGTGCACCCTCCGGGTCGGGGATGAGATCCTGCCCCAAGTGGAGGAGTTCAAGTACCTCGGGGTCTTGTTCACGAGTGAGGGGAGGATGGAGCGGGAGATCGACAGGCGGATCGGTGCGGCGTCTGCAGTAATGCGGACTCTGCATGGATCCGTCGTGGTGAAGAGGGAGCTGAGCCGAAAGGCAAAGCTCTCGATTTACCAGTCGATCTACGTTCCTGCCCTCACCTATGGTCATGAGCTTTGGGTAATGACCGAAAGAACGAGATCGCGAGTACAAGCGGCCGAAATGAGCTTCCTCCGCAGGGTGGCTGGGCTCTCCCTTAGAGATAGGGTGAGAAGCTCGGTCATCCGGGAGGAGCTCGGAGTAGACCCGCTACTCCTCCGCTACGTTGAGAGGAGCCAGATGAGGTGGCTCGGGCATCTAGTTAGGATGCCTCCCGGACGCCTCCCTGGTGAGGTGTTCAGGGCACGTCCCACTGGTAGGAGACCCCGGGGAAGACCCAGGACACGCTGGAGAGACTATGTCTCTCGGCTGGCCTGGGAACGCCTCGGGATCCCCCAGGAAGAGCTGGCCGAAGTAGCTGGGGAAAGGGAAGTCTGGGCTTCCCTGCTTAGGCTGCTGCCCCCGCGACCCGACCCCGGATAAGCGGAAGAAAATGGATGGATGGATGGATAGCTAATAGGCCTATACCACCTTCCCACCTTGTGTATAGCCTAAAGCCTAATTTATACTCCTGCGTAAAGTGCTCTACGTCGGTTACGGAGAGCCCTCTACGTCGCTGGAGAGCCTGTCGGAGAGCCTCTCCTTTGTCTCCGGCTGCATGAAATATTTTTTAAGTGTCCGTCACTCCGTCAACGGACAACGGAGACGGCAAGGGCTGCGATTGGTCCTCTAAAAACATAATTTCCGGAATTTTCCTGGTTGGACATACACTATGCTCTATGGATGCATAAAGCTCCAGAATGCCAACCCAATCTACTTGAACCTATAACTTAAAACAGACGGTGGCAAATTGCACTACGTGGTTGTAAATAGTTTGTTTTTAGCAATTACGTTTTTTTACTTTTAAAGCATTTCATTTTTTATTATAATTTATCCCCTTTTAACTATCCCTTAACTATTTATCCCTTTTGTACTTGTTTACTTGTGTGAAATGTTGTTTACTTTGCACCTTGTTTGTTTTGCGGGCGGGAAATTGCATTGCGTATCCGGCACCACGACGGAGAACTATGAGGGCTCGAGGGGTCTCCGTGGTTACGCAGTTGGATAGCGCAATACGCAGTTGTAGAAGTATAACCACCGCTTAACATGCTATGGTGTGTGTATAATAGTCTACTTGTGGTGGTTTGACTTAGCCTAGAACTCTAGACACCCCCTAGCGGCAGCAAATTTATTTGGCAGCTAGGTAGGTCTAGCACAGCTCCGTCGGCTTTTTGGTGCTGGAAACACCAAGTATGTCTGACCAATCACAGCGTGAGGGGCGGAGTCGAAAGCCGGGCTACCATGACGACAGAGTTGCGACGGTTCCGTGTTAGAGGTAAACAATGGCTGCTGCTGCTGGCGAACGGCTGTCTTTCGACTCGGCTTTGGCCGCGACTCTTCAAGACTTGAAGTTAACATTTTATTTGAGAAAAGAACAAAGAACGGCACTGAAGTCTTTCCTCGAAAATAAATATTTATTCTGAGTTTTGATTAATGACGTAGTCAGAGCGACGGCTCTGACTACGTCGCCTTCTTCGTTGCTCTGATTGGTTGTAGCGCTATCCTATTGCTTGCAGAGGGAACTTGAAAGACAACCGTTTATCCCGCCCACACTGCCAATGGAGCTGCGCCAGACCTTACATCTTTCTGATGTAGGTCTGGCTTGCCAGGCTAGGTTTGAGTGTGAATAATAATATGGCAAGCCGAATTGTCATTTATCAACTAAGTTTGACTATCCGGAATTAACATTGTAGATATCAACAACTTCTTTCTGACTAGTCGTAATTACATTTTGAATAGTTGGAATTTTCATTCAAGATATCTGTAATGTAATTGTGACTAGTCGAAACGACAGATAATTCAGTTTTGACTAGGCGAACCTGAATTACAGATATCTGCAATGACGTCACGGAAACCGACATTCAACTCGTCATACATCTTAAATGACAATTGCAGATATCTGTAATTCAGTTTTGACTAGGCAGAATGAAAGTTAAAGATATCTCAAATGTCATTTGAGTGCGAATTATTGGGCATGACGTTTTAGATATCCAGAAATACGTAATTTCTCCTTGCCGCCAGCTCCTGCCGGCGCGGGCTGCAGCGTTAGAAAGACGGTTAAAAAGCCCGACCTCCGGCTGCTCTGATATGGTGCATATGCTAATCCATGGACCGATGTAATCAGTGAACACAGGTGAATTGTGTGTGAATGATGATTAGAACGACAACGACCTGCTCCTCTCCCGCCTAAAGTGGGAGGCGGTCCTATAATTTGTCATTACAGATATCTGAAACGTCATTTCGCCTAGTCAAAACTCTAATTCAAGATATCTGTAATTACATTTTGACTAGGCGGAATGAAAGTTACAGATATCTACAATTTTAGATATTTCTAATCAAAATTCATTTCAAGATATCTATAACTTGATAATAGATATCTACAATGAAATTATGACTATCCCTAACTCCAGTTTTAGATATCTACAACTTCATTTTGACTATCCCTAACTCCAGTTAGAGATATCTACAACTTAATTTCGCCTAGTCAAAACTTAATTTAAGATATCTGAAAAGGGACATGTAGATATCTTGAATTGAGGTGAATTAAAAGATATCTTGAACTGGAATTATGACTAGTCAGAATCAAATTGTAGATATCTCAAACTGGAATTACAGATATCTACAATTCAGTTGCAGATATCCGTAATTCACATAGTGGATATCCGCAACTGAATTGTAGATATCTGTAATGAGAAACCCCATAGACATGAATGGCAAAAATGACGTAATTTCTCCTAGGAGGAATGTCTTTGTGGATATCTGAAATGACAATTGTGGATAGGAGGAATGTAGTTGCGGATATCCGAAATGTTCTTTTTGACTAGGCGAAACTGAATTGCAGATATCTGCAACACATATCCAGTCTAGCTAATAAATGTTAAAACGGCTTGCCATATAATAACGAATCCTGACCCTGCCGTCGCCAGGGGGGCGGGTCGTTCAAGCAGCACTGCAGACGACATGTTCGGTTGTGCCCATTCCAATATGAAGTTTGCAGTAGAGCTATTCGGTAAGACGGCGTGCCAAGCATGTTCAAATAACAATTTCCACGTTTACCCTGTTTGTTATTTAGTAAGCAAAATAATATTTTGTTCTTGTTTGTGTCCCGGTAAAGAAAGAGAGACTGGTCATAAAGCTCCGGTAAACCGGAGACGGCAACAATGAGCTTTTCCTCCATTCTCAATTTCAAATTGGTTGCTGCTTCAGCGCCGACGCCGCTCATTTGCATAAAGTTAAACTCATGTCTTCTCTCCTCGTCGCTCTGGACGCGCGCTGCTGCCACGGCGACGGCAGCTCCTCGTCGCCAGCTCTACTGCCGGCCGCTTTTGCTGCTCATGTCGCTCGCGGTGTGATCCATCGCCTCACCATGTGACATGTTGCACTAGTGCGCCCTCTGGTGCATTTGTTGTGAAATTACACGGTGCCCTAATAAGAGATTCCTGTACAGGCTGACGAGATAAATTAGCCTGGCAAGCCAGACCTACATCAGAAAGATGTAAGGTCTGGCGCAGCTCCATTGGCAGTGTGGGCGGGATAAACGGTTGTCTTTCAAGTTCCCTCTGCACGCAATAGGACAGCGCTACAACCAATCAGAGCAACGAAGAAGGTGACGTAGTCAGAGCGACGGCTCTGACTACGTAATTAATCAAAACTCAGAATAAATATTTATTTTCGAGGAAAGACTTCAGTGCCGTTCTTTGTTCTTTTCTCAAATAAAATGTTAACTTAAAGTCTTGAAGAGTCGCGGCCAAAGCCGAGTGGACAGCCGTTCGCCAGCAGCAGCAGCCATTGTTTACCTCTAACACGGAACCGTCGCATTTCTGTCGTCATGGTAGCCCGGCTTTCGACTCCGCCCCTCACGCTGTGATTGGTCAGACATACAAGACACACTTGGTGTTTCCAGCACCAAAAAGCGGACGGAGCTGTGCTAGACCCACCTAGCTGCCAAATAAATTTGCTGCCGCTAGGGGGTGTCTAGAGTTCTAGGCTAGAGATAAATTGCTGCAGAAAAGAAACAGCAATTAGGGGCAGGGGCGCCTCCAACGGGGAGCCAGGGTGGCCATGGCCACCATGTAGAAATGACTGGCGACCCCACTGCCCTCCCCAACTGCCTCATCCTTATAAATCTCATATTTAATCCTGCCATCATTGTAAAGTATGTGATATGGGATGGACCGAGAGGGGCGAAGCCATCGATTAACAGGGAGGGACAGGGAGAGGGTATTTATCACATTACATGCAGGGAATATTCTCAGTTTTGGGTCAAATGTTTTGTGCTGAACGCAGCAAAGGCCAGAATCGGATGAACGTTAATCAAGCATTTTTCTAGCTTCTTATTGGCTATATCCTAGCTTGCCAGCACCCACCCCTAGTTTCATAACCGAGTTTCAGGAGTCTATCTAACAATCTGTTACGACATGTCATAGCCGTGCGTTGTTATCAAAAAATAATGCACACCTCTCCAGCCAATCAATATCGAGTATTCACCTGGGCCATGGTATAAGCAAGGGATAATCCACTCCGAGGTGTGCATGTATCGAAAAATAATGCACGATGCGTTAAAGTTGACAGTTATTAACGTTTTGTTTAGCGCATTAGTTTTTAGACCAGTGATAAGGCTGCTTATGTTACAACACGTCATAGGCGTGCATGTTATCAAAAAATAATGCACACCTCTCCAGCCAATCAGAATCGAGTATTCACCTGGGCCATGGTATAATCAAGTATATCTTTTAATTAGTTTATAATCCCATTAAAATAAGAATCGTTGTGTTTTTGTTACCTTGCCCTTTATATCTGCATAGGGAGCGGGTCCTCTTCCACGGAGCCCGCCATGTTGCACCTCCATGTTTCTACAGTAGCCCAGAACGGATAAACGGAGGACGTATTTTTAATTTTTAATGATAATCATTATCTTACTTATATGCTATGACCTCCAGTTTTACAGACTAAATAACTAAATACAATTTATAAATCTATCAAGGAACCTCATCACCTGACATTGGCTACTCGATGCTGTCATAGATAATGACATCATTTTGGTACTGGCACTTTTCAAGCCAGTACACGCCACCGTAGCTTCTATTACGTCGTTGGAAAGAGTGGGGTATTCAGTTGGTTGCCAACCTCACTGCTAGATGCCACTAAATTCTACACACTGCACATTTAAGCAAATTGAAATGGATTTAAAATCAACATCAGTTGATTGAGCTTTTTTTTTTTATTATTGTCATTTTGTTGAAAGCAGGTTGTTTGGTTACGATCTTTCCTTGCAGAAAAAGCTCCCATTTCTCTGCAACAAACTATCAACAGCTAGACCAGTATCAAACAATAAAGTATGAATTGAATAACATCCTAGTAAGCAAAATGGCCCACATTACAAAGAAAAATGTAGATAGTATAGCTTGGATTATTTACAGTTCGGGTTTATTCCGTCGCCATCCAAACCATAGCTACCTCTCTGATTACTGCATGAACATGAATCAATTTAAATGTCTACTTTTTTATGAATACAGTTTAAATTGTAGTTTATGCACTTCACCTGTAAGTCTCCTCTTATATAATGTATTTTAACATAACATAACATGTTTTAACATAAAACACAAAATTCCATATACCCAGCTATGTGTCTCCATTCAATATGGGTGGGGAAGGGGGGTGATGTACTGCCAAAGTTAACTCTAAGGGGGCGCTGACGAAAACTCCACCCTATCCCGACCATTACCTCATATTATACTCTTACTATTCAGAATAAAGTGTATTCTTGGAGTTTAGGGGCTAGTTAAAACGTCCATCCACCGTATGGGGCTCCGGCAAGAAGCAGACAGGAGGCAGGAGGCAGTTCAGTCTTTTATATAGCTCTTCAGTATGGATACATAGTCACATGAATGGATATAGGTAGGTAAGTATGTATGGTTTTCCTGAAGGAATAAATGAGAAAGGACATATATAAGTAACCTATTGCACTTGCATAGTAATCTAACAATGATGCCAGCTAGGCTAACCACATAAGCTAAAACGTAAGTTGGTTAACTAAACATGCTAACAGTGTGCAATGATCAAATCTGAGGCAAACTTCCCAGAAATATAAAAGGAGAGACATTATAGTAACATTAATACTTGTGTGATAACATAAATATCCCCTCAATATAATGTAAACGAAAGGACAACTCACATTTCACTCACGCATACTTCTGAGGTAGACAATGAGAGAAAAACGGAATATAAACGAATCTCTCATTGCTAGGCAAACCACACAGAAAGGGAGGGGGAACACTAGCTCATACATTAACTAATTCAAGCTAATAAACAGCTCAAAAAGAGTGAGAATTTAGTACAGCCGCCCCCAGATTAGCATAGCTAATATGCAACAACAATAAATTCCCTAAGTACTCTTGGCATCGGTGGCGACATCGGCGTCGTCATCAGGAAGAGCCTGAAGTCGGATGAGCCTGGCCACAGGTCGGAGGTACAGGCGGTCCTTCACCTTCACCTCAGCGGAACAGATGTGCCCATTAGCGCTGGGGATCAACTTCACCACTGGCCAATGAGCGTGTGGCAACTGAGGGTCAATGACCATTACCACAGTGTCCTGAATCAGGTCCTCTGTGACCCGCTGCCACTTACGACGAGTCTGGAGGTTAGGCAGGTAGTGGTGGATATAGTATGCAGTAGTATACAGTGACTCAAGAGTGTAGACTGCCTGGGGAAGGGAGGCATCCCACTGCCCCATGAGAAGTAGGTTGGGAGTCACAGGGTCCGGGTCAGCAATGTCTGACGAGACATATCCTAACGGCTTGCTGTTCAGGATACCCTCAACTTCCACAAGCACAGTGAGCAGGACTTCCTCTGGAACTGACTGGCTCCCAACTACAACTTGCAGGGCAGACTTGACAGATCTGATTTCACGCTCCCATACCCCACCAAAGTGGGGAGCTGCAGGAGGATTGAACTTAAAGGAGATCTGGTAACTGGCCAGATGGTCCTGCAACAGAGGCTCCATTGGTGCAAAGGCCTCCTTCAACTCTCTCTTGGCGCCGCGGAAATTGGTCCCTTGGTCCAAAAGGATCTTTGAAGGCATCCCCCCCAGGCTATAAAGTGCCTCAAGGCCAGCAGGAAGGCATCGGCATCGATGCTGTTGAGAAGGTCAAGGTGCACACAGCGGGTAGTCAGGCACTTAAAAATGACTCCCCAATGCTTCTCTGTATGGTGTCCAACCTTCGCTATGAAGGATCCAAAGCAATCAACGCTGGTAGAGAAGAATGACGGCTGTTGGAGGCAGAGACGAGCAGATGGCAAGTCGGCCATGATGGGTACCAGCGGCTGCCCTCTCCACTTCTGCCACTCTGTGCACATTGTCTGGTGCTGACACACTGATTGTCTTCCCCTCAACACCCAATAATGGCAGCACAACTCAGCGAAAACTCTATCTGATCTTGGATGAAGGAGGCATTCATCAAAGGCTTTGATAAGGAGCTTGGTGACATCATGATGAGGATCCATGACCACAGGGTGTACGTCATCCGGACTGTAGCTCTCTAAGCGACGTAGTCTGCCACCAACATGGATTAGACCAGAACCTGTGTCAAAGTCTGGAGCAAGGGTAGTGAGACGGGTCCGAGGGAGCACTGGTTTCCCTGATTTCAGAGCCTTATGCTCATCCGGGAAGGAGTCTTCTTGACAAGCCCTCAGGAGAAGCGCTTCTGCACTTTGGTAATCTGGTTTGGGCAGACTTGCGTCCTGAGTAACCGCCCCGTGAAGAGACCAGTAAGTAACTTCAACCAGATCCTTCCATGAAGTGAACTGGGTCACCTCAGGTAAGTGTGGGTTGCGGTAACATTAATACCTGTGTGATAACATAAATATCCCCTCAATATAATGTAAACGAAAGGACAACTCACACTCACGCATACTTCTGAGGTGGAAATGACAATGACAGAAAAACGGAATATAAACCAATCTCCTGTTGCTAGGCAACCTACACAGAAATGGAGGGGGAACAATAGCTCGTACATTAACTAATTCAAGCTAACAAACAGCTCAAAAAGAGTGAGAATTTAGTACACTTACTTTTCACAGTATATATACATTTACATTTGTATTATATATAATTAAATTTTTTGAAATGTTATTTTCTATCCTATGTAGTATTTTACTTTTTTTTTTGCTTTGGCAATGTAGGCTAAATGTACGTTTTCTATATGAGGTCAGAACAGTCTCATTAATAATGAATGCACAGAGAAGGATTCACAAATGTATTTTGTGATTTATATATAAATTACTCTCTTCTCACAAATACATTTCAATGCACACACAAATGGATTTCGGCATGTATAAATGTAAAATAAATCCATAAACAAAAATAAGTTTCACAAACACATTTCTGATCCACACACAAATGTATCTTGTTTTAAATAAATGTAATATAAATCCATAAATATATTAATTACATATTTTCATAAAAAATGTATTTGAATGTTGTTACATTTATATACAAACTGTTCAACTTGAATTTACAAGACGCTTTTCATTTGTGAACTTGTTTGCATTTGTGTGTGAACTGGTCTGTATTTATATGTGGATTTTTGAGACTCCCCTGACACGGCTGGATTCACAAATGCATTTTTTTCACCAAGGAACTCTCTGTAGCCAATCAGATGCCGCCTTAGTTTTCAGCCAATCACATGACTGCAATCCCACGAGGGGTACCTCAGCATGGCCAGCGCACAGCATTTTCTCTGCGCATTTTGCGTTACTTTTCGGTAAAAAAAAAAAAAAAAGAGTTATCGGACTTCACTGGTGTAAAGGTTCAATGAGTGGGCGGAGACAGGTTTGAGCGGTTTTCAGTCCAGACGGTTTATTGTTCACACCTGAACAACAAACAAATCAAAAGTCCACGTAAATGGATTGTCCGTCTCCCCAAAAGGAGTCGCCAGGCTCTCTGCCTTTTGCTGTCGCGAGTGCTCCGCACTCCCCGTATCCCGTCTGCTACTGAAAGGCAGAGCAGACACATAAATACACACTTCCTGATTGGGCCTGAGTGCCTACAGGTGTGCACCCAGACCCAATCGCCCCAGCAGACCCGGTGCTCCATACTCCCCCCTGCAGGCCAGGCGCCGCCCCCCTCCACATACCCCCACCGCCCGACACAGGCCGGGGACCCATCCGGCCGCAGCCTACTCCCCCCCCCCGGAACGGGAGAGGAAATCAGCTACGACCATCTGCGCCCCCGGTCTGTGGGTCACCCGGAAATGAAATGGCTGCAACGCGAGGTACCACCGGGTGATCCTCGCGTTGGCATCCTTCATCCGGTGGAGCCACTGGAGGGGGGCGTGGTCGGAGTAGAGGGTGAACTGGCGTCCCAGCAGGTAGTAGCGGAGGGCGCCGACCGCCCATCGAATGGCGAGACACTCCTTCTCGACGGTGCTGTACCGACCCTCCCGGTCCGATAGTTTGCGGCTCAGGTACAGCACCGGTCGGTCGGCCCCCCCCCACCTGCTGGGTCAGGACCGCGCCCAACCCCCTATCCGACGCGTCTGCCTGCACGGAGAAAGGGAGAGCAAAATTAGGAGCACACAGGACGGCTTCCCCGCAGAGGGCTGTTTTAATAGCATCAAACGACACCTGACATGGCTCCGACCACTGGACCGTATCTGGGGCCCTCTTCCGGGTGAGGTCGGTCAAGGGGCTGGCCAGGTCGGAGAAGTTTGGGACAAACTGTCGATAGTACCCCGCCAGCCCCAGGAACCGCCTCACCTCCTTCTTGGTCCTGGGGCGAGGGGCGGCAGCGACCGCCTCGGTCTTACTGACCTGCGGCCGGACCTTCCCCCCCCCCAGGTGGAACCCCAGATACTGGATCTCCCTCCGCCCGATCACGCACTTCTTCGGGTTGGCCGTGAGCCCCGCCCGCCTCAGCGACTGAAGGACGGCCGCCACCCGCTGCATATGCTGCCCCCAGTCGTCTCCATAGACGACTATGTCATCGAGGTAGGCAGCAGCATATGCAGCGTGAGGCCGCAATACCCGGTCCATCAGCCGCTGGAACGTGGCTGGGGCCCCGAACAACCCGAACGGAAGTACCTTAAATTGGTACAGCCCGAGCGGAGTGGAGAACGCCGTTTTCTCTCGGGCTGCTGGAGACAACGGAATCTGCCAGTAGCCCTTCGTGCAGTCCAGAGTCGTGTAATAGGTGGCCATGCCAAGCCGGTCCACAAGCTCGTCGATCCGAGGCATCGGGTAGGCGTCGAACTTGGACACCGCATTCACCCTGCGGTAATCCACACAGAACCGGACAGCCCCATCCGGCTTCCCCACAAGCACGACGGGGCTGCACCAGTCGCTGTGGGACTCCTCGACGACGCCCAACTCTATCATTGCTGCCAATTCACGCCGTATCACGTCTTGCTTGTGCACGGGTAGCCTGTAGGGGCGTGTCCGCACCGTTAACCCCGGTTGCGTCTCGATGTCGTGAGTTATTAACGGGGTGCGACCGGGCAGGGGCGAAAAGACGTCGGCGAACTGGAGCTGTAGCGAGACCACGTCCGCCGCCTGACTCTCCGACAGATCCTCTCCTCGACCGACCGGAGGGATGGGCCCCGGGGCAGGGACTTCCGGTCCAAGCTCCTCTCCCTCCGGTAGCGTTGTGGCGAACGCGACCAGGACCACATCATTCCACCTTTTCAGGAGGTTGATGTGGTAGATCTGTCGGGCATCGCCCCTGTCCGACCGCACTACCTCGTAATCCACGTCCCCGACTCGCCGTGTGACCACAAAGGGACCTTGCCACTTCGCGAGTAATTTGGTGGTAGAGGTGGGCAACAGAACAAGGACCTTGTCCCCTGGTGTGAGATCGCGTAATCTAGTCCCTCTGTCGTACAGGCGTTTCTGATTCTCCTGGGCTTGGCGCAAATGCTCACGTGATATTACCCCGAGTGAGTGGAGCTTTGCACGCAAGTCCATGACGTACTGGATTTCGTTTTTACTGTCGCTGGACCCCTCCTCCCAGTTTTCTTTAATAAGGTCCAGGACGCCCCTGGGCCTGCGCCCATAGAGCAACTCAAACGGGGAAAACCCTGTGGAAGCCTGGGGCACTTCCCGCACCGCAAACAACAGAGGGTCTAGCCATTGATGCCAATTTCGAGCATCCTCCAGTACAAACTTCCGGATCATGGACTTTAACGTCCGGTTAAACCTCTCACACAAGCCGTCTGTGGCTGGGTGATAGACGCTCGTGCGGATGGCCTTGACCTTCAACAACCCGTAAAGTTCCTTAATCGTGCGTGACATGAAATTGGTGCCCTGGTCAGTGAGAATCTCCTTTGGGATTCCCACCCGCGATATGACGTGAAACAACGCCTGCGCAACACTCCTCGCGGAGATATTGCGCAACGGAATTGCTTCTGGGTATCGGGTTGCGTAGTCGATCAGGACTAACACAAATCGATACCCTTGTGCGGAACGTTCTAATGGCCCGATAATGTCCATGCCCACGCGATCGAATGGGACCTCCACCAGGGGAAGGGGCCGCAAGGGCGCCCTGGGGATGGCCGGGGGATTCACCAACTGGCACTCGGGGCAGGAGGCGCACCAGCCGCGCACTTCCGCCCGAATCCCCGGCCAATAGAACCGAGCCATTATCCGGTTCAGTGTTTTATCGTACCCCAAATGGCCCGCCATTGGGTTGTAATGCGCCGCCTGAAAAACCATTTCCCGGCGGCTCCTGGGTACCAGCAACTGGGTAACAACCTCCTCACTCTGGGTGTCACGACTCACCCGATAAAGTCTGTCCCTAATCACCACAAAGTGTGGGTAAGTCAGCACTGCGTCTGGCTGTACCCGAAGACCATCAATAGAAATCACTTGGTCGAGGGCTGAGCGTAGAGTAGCGTCACGAGACTGCTCAAGGGGGAAATCGTCCACCGGTGGGAATGTCGCCGCTCGGCCCTCGGGTTGAGAACCTCCCGCCTCTTCCCCCGATCCCTGACCAGCGTCGGACACCCTCGCATCGGCGCAGAACACAGCGCATGACTTACATGTCCCTATCTGTCGTGTCCGTACCCCCGCACTCTCGCTAACCGCCCCCGGAAACCCAGCCCAATCTAACCCTAGAATCAGGGGGTACGTGAGGCCCGGACTAACCGCCGCCTTGACTCTATGCGTTTTCCCCCCATAATGAATTTCGATAGGGACCAAGGGATACGTGTGAACATCCCCGTGTATACACCGCACCGAAACGCTCGACGCCTCAACCAACGCCTCGGACCGCACCAGGCGCTGCTGGATCATAGTCTGCATACAGCCGGAATCCAACAGCGCCTGGTACGTACCCCGTTGTATCCTCACCGGGATACGGTACGCCTCGCCGGGACCGTAGGGAGGGGTCGGGGGGACCGGCGACGCGGACAACCTGGCCGACATCCATCATTGGGCAGTCCCTCCGGATGTGTCCCGGCCGTCCGCACCGCCAACACCCCTCCCTTGCCGTCTGATCGCCCGCCTGCGGGAAGGGGGGGGGAAGGCGATTCATGCGTCTGCTCCGGACTGGGCCCCCCCCTCCACCTCGCTCTAGGTAGCGGGGTGGGTTTGTAGCCCCGCAGGGCCGCCGCGCCGGTCCGCGGGCTCGGGGTTGGTACTGGTGGTCGTCTGTCCGTTGGAGGGGGGACCAGGTGGCCCTCCGCGATGTTGACCGCCGCCTGGAGGTTCTCGGGCCGGTGGTACCGGACCCAGGTGGACGTTCGGGCCGGCAACCCCTCAATGAACCTCTCGAGGGCCACCTGCTCCACGATTTCCTCCGGGTTATTCCTCTCGGGCCCCAGCCACCTCCTCGCCTGGTCCCGCAGCTGCTGCGCGTAGGTGAAAGGCCGATCGCCTTCTGCAAACGGGAGGGCCCGGAACCGGCGGCGATGTTCCTCTGGGGTCAGGCCTAGCCGGTCCCGGATGGCTCTCTCCACCGCCTCGTAGTCCCGCTGGGCCCCGGCCGGCAGACTGTGAGCCGCGAGCTGGGCCTCGCCCGTCAGGAGCGGCAGGAGGCGGTGAGCCCACTCTTGTCGTGGCCACCCGGAGACCTCGGCCACCCCCCGGAACGTCTCCAGGAAGGCCTCCGCGTCGTCGGCCTCCCCCATCTTGGGGACGTGGATGGGTCCCCCCGCTCCTGCCGCTCTGGGTCCGCGGCCGCGGTCGCCGGAGACGAGGAGCTCCTGCAGGACCGCCCTATCGGCGGTCAACGCCTGGCCCAGCTCCAGGAGCACCTCGTTCTGCGCCTGCTGAACCTGCGCCTGCCTTTCGGACATCTGCGCGAGATGTCCGAGTAACGCCGCCAAGGGTGCCTGTTCCATCTACCACACTCTCGCCTCACGTTGGGCGCCACTGTAAAGGTTCAATGAGTGGGCGGAGACAGGTTTGAGCGGTTTTCAGTCCAGACGGTTTATTGTTCACACCTGAACAACAAACAAATCAAAAGTCCACGTAAATGGATTGTCCG
This sequence comes from Merluccius polli, assembly GCA_030340625.1. NCBI lineage: Eukaryota > Metazoa > Chordata > Actinopteri > Gadiformes > Merlucciidae > Merluccius > Merluccius polli. The sequence continues at coordinate 69,908 of JAOPHQ010001164.1, forward strand.
TCTCCCCAAAAGGAGTCGCCAGGCTCTCTGCCTTTTGCTGTCGCGAGTGCTCCGCACTCCCCGTATCCCGTCTGCTACTGAAAGGCAGAGCAGACACATAAATACACACTTCCTGATTGGGCCTGAGTGCCTACAGGTGTGCACCCAGACCCAATCGCCCCAGCAGACCCGGTGCTCCATACTCCCCCCTGCAGGCCAGGCGCCGCCCCCCTCCACAACTGGTAACTGTGCGTTCACATCAGAAGCGAATTGCGCTGCAAAGACGCTTTGGTCGCTCATAAAGATTCGCTGCGAATATTTCTGTTCGCTTTTGTCGCTCATGACGTACAATTCAATTTTGCAGACGCATTTAAATGAGCCGTATGCTTTTAGTACAGACAGCCATATCAAAGATATGACTCCACACACTTTGGCCATATTGCAGAGACGGTTTTGCTTGTTGGATAAACGATAGTCGCACATCCCTCGTAACTACGCCGTAAAGGTGAACCCTCCCGGACTCCACTGTTAACATGAACCGCTCCGCTGGAGGAGCCGCACATCCACACGCACCGGACACCAGAATACACACATGTTTTACATTTGATTGCTTTTAAATAAAGTTGTGTGCAGTTATACCAAGGGTGTCCAAAGTACGGCCCGGGGGCCAATCACGGCCCGCGATCAGATTTCATGCGGCCCGAAGCTTCATTTTTATAATATATTATTTATGGCCTGCTAGGATTGTCAGATACTGTATGACTGAAGATTTGGCTTTTTTGGTTGACATAACGAAGCATTTCAACCGACATAACTGCTGCTGTTATATATCTGTAGATGTGACACAAAATGACTTTCTGAATGATTTTGTTAAAGAGAAGAGCAAGTCATGTTTAAAATGAACATGAGGTTCAGATTTGTATCAACTTCATGCAAGTTTAATGTGTTCCATACAATTTATTATGTTATCTGACTCCAGATGTGAAAGAAAGGAAGAACTGGTTTGTAGATGTGTTCACGCCTGATTGGTTTAGATTTCGTTACATTGTCATTTAAAAGAAAAAGATAATTGTGACAATGAAAATAAAATTGTTACATTGTAACTTTTATTGGTGTAAAAAGTTAGTATTGGCCCCCGGGCATCTTCACATTGTCAAATCTGGCCCTCTTTAAAAAAAGTTTGGACACCCCTGAGTTATACGGTTAAATAGGATTATTGAAAGTGTTCATGTCTCCTTCCTGGTCCAGAACCGCTTGGTGATGCCGTTAATAGGCGGCTCGCTTCGTGCGTGTGCTTGTAAAAATGATATTTATGCTGATTATTACGGTGTTGTATTGGATCGTACAACACCGGGTGCCCAGCCACAGCCGCGATTAACTTTTCAGTCGACATTTTGATGTACAGTAGGAACCAAAGTGCCGGTGTTCCCTGGGATCCACGCAATCGATCTTCTTCTTCTTCTTCTTCTTCTTCTTCTTCTTCTTTTTTAATGGCGGTTGGCAAGCAACGAATGGTGTGCATTACCGCCACCTTCTGAAATGGAGTGTGGGTCTGGAGTAACTACCCTCTTAAATCAAAAAATCAAAAAATAAAAATAAAAAGGGGCAAATAATTATACTCTGCATATAAGACCTGTGTCTCTTAGAAACTGGAACAGATGCCTAAAGCATGCCTCTCCTGATTGTCTCTGTAATATTACCCTAAGCCTCAGGGGTACTTCCTCAGCTTCAAGGCACCTGGATAGCTCCTGTCTCTCAAGCTGGTACTTACTACAGGACTCAATGGCATGCTCTATGGTTTCTTGAGTATTGCATTCACTACAGATGCCATCAACATGTTTCCTCATTAAAAACAATGTGCTGTTCAAACCTGTGTGGCCTAACCTCATTCTAGACACCATGTCTTCTTCCTGTGTGCGTCTACTTGTAGCTCTACACCCTCCCACATAATGCTATAAAAATGTCTCCCAGTGTGTTCACTGTCCCACAGCTTCTGCCACTTCTCTCTCATTTTAGCCTTAACATTACTCCTAATTTCAGCCTTGCTGTACTTAATCTCCATGTCCACCTTAGGAAGTTCTGTAGCTTTCTTAGCATGCTGATCTGCCAACTCATTCCCTGTTACTCCAATGTGCGCTGGAACCCACAAGAGTGCAACACTGATTCCTGAGTTCTACAGACTGCTTGCTAGTTGGACTATTTCTAAAACAATATCCTGCCTTGACTGAGACTGTACATTCTTAATGCTACACAATGCTGAGGAGGAGTCAGAGGCTATAACTATATTACTTAGCCTATGCCTATTACTCTCACACCATGTGAGAGCCAAGAGGATGGCAACCAGCTCTGCTGAATATACAGCCAGGTCATTATTTAGCCTCTTCATTACAGCTATGCTTAGTTTAGGGATGACAAAAGCTGCCCCCACATGTTTGTCCTCTCTTTTTGACGCATCTGTAAATATAATAGATCGATCTCCATACGAATCCTGTATAAACCCTTCCACATAAGATTGATCAACTTCTTCGCCTTCCTCTCTTGCCTCTAGGAGGCCAAAGTCAACTGAAGGCAACTCCGCTAACTGGTCTACCTCCACTTCTCTTGCTTTTCCTTCAATGATCCAGCCAAAGCTTTTGATTTTTGTACTCACTCTCTCTTGACAGTTTATCAAGGTATTCAAGCCTATGTGGCCATCCTGGTGACCCTTAAGGTTAGCCCAGTATACCAGAGCTAATTGATCTCGTCTGAGATGCAAAGGCATCTCCCCCAATTCCACTAGTAAGGCTGCCACAGGAGTGGTTTTCATGGCTCCACTACATATCCTTAAAGCTTGATGTTGCACAATGTCTAGCTTCTTTAGTATCGTATTAGCAGCAGACCTATACACCATACATCCATAGTCAAGTACTGATCTTATTAACCCAATATAGATGGACTTTAATGCAGGCCTACTAGCACCCCACTCTACACCTCGCAGACACCGCATTACGTTCAGTACTTTTTTACACTTCTCTATCATTTTTGTTTACAATATGATTTATATTCCTTCCTCTCTTCCACATGGCTCCATCATCTGCAAATAATGCAACACCTATGGAGCTATCTATGTTTTTAAATACGTCGTTTATCATAATAGTGAAAAGTAGAGGACTTATTATGCTACCTTGAGGGGTGCCATTTTCCACCTCATACTCATTGCTAAAAACACCATTTATTCTGACTTTAATTTTCCTTTCTGATAGGAAGCTTTTAACCCATTGCAACATCCTTCCTCTTATACCAAGCTGAGACAGTTTGACAAGCAATCCCTCCTTCCACATCATGTCATATGCTTTCTCTATGTCAAAATATACTGCTATAACAGACTCTTTATTGACCTGAGCCTTCCTTATAACATCCTCCAGGGCTACTGCTGGGTCCATAGTGCTTCTACCTTTTCTGAAACCTGACTGATAGTTGTGTATTAATCCTTTGGTCTCTAGAGAATATACCAGCCTGTCATTAACCATTCTTTCAAGGGTTTTTCCCATTTGGGAGGTTAGTGCTATTGGCCTATAGCTACCAGGACTTTTTGGGTCTTTCCCGGGTTTCCTTATAGGAATAATGATGGACTCCTTCCAGGAAAGGGGGAGTACTCCCTCTTCCCACACCCTATTATATAGCTGAAGCAATACTCCTTTACCCTCATCACTCAGTTTTCCTAGCATTGAATAGCATATTTTGTCCCCTCCTGGTGTAGATCTGCCTACCTTTTTTAAAGCCCTGTTCAGTTCCTGAAGTGTAAATAATCTATTTAACACTCCTCCTTCCCCTTCACTCGCTTGTTCCTCCATGCTATACTTAGCCTGTGGCAGGGTTGGTCCTCACCACACGCCACCTAAGTGGCTTTCCTTTGGGGCCCTCCGACACAGGACACGGGTAGATGTTGTTCAAGGTGTTTATTGGGAGATTAAGGCAAGATGGTATTCGCCGAGCTGATGGTACAACATGTCATGACAGTGCTCCTCCTGGAGTGTGTGTGTTGATGGCTGGTTTATCCTGGGTGCCATGATTGCTCTGCACCACAGGTGTGCAGCCCCACCCAGCCAGAGTCCAATTAGTCCGACTCAGGCCAGGTGAGGCTGTAAACCAGCCATCAACAACACACACTCCACATAAACCCTCCACATAGCCATTGTTTCTTGCCTTGCTATCCTCTCCTCATGACTCAGACTATCTGAGCTATGCACTTTAACCAATGTTTTTACTATTGCTTCTGCCTTATCTTTACAATTTATAATGACCTTCCCTCCGTCTACCATTACTGGGTATTCATATTCCCTTCCGTTTCCTCTCATTTTCTTGATCATTCCCCACACTCTTTCTATAGGTGTTATCCGTCCAAGAGAACTACAAAACTTTCTCCAATGCTCCTTCTTTGTCTTTCTAATTACTTGTCTAACCTTAGCTTGTGACCTCTTATACTCTAACAGATTCTGAAAGTTTTGTGTCCTTTTTAACGTTCTGAAGGCCTTATTTCTCTTTTTTATGGCTTCACTACATTCCTTAGACCACCATGGCACTATTTTATTCAGACACTTGGGCTTAGTCTTTGGAATAGAGCTTTCTTTTCTGCAACTACTATACTGCTACTAATAGCATTACATAAACCTTCTACACTTTGATTACTATCAATACTCAAGAGTTCAAAATCACTTAATTCTTCAAATTTATCCCAATCAGCTTTTCCTAGGCTCCACCTTCCCTCTCTCACTTCATTAACTCTTTCCAACTCCAATCCTATACTAACAATTATTGGGAAGTGGTCACTTCCTATACTATTTTCCTTATCTACTTCCCAACTACATTTATCTGCTATTGCATTAGTTACTATAGTTAGATCTATAGCAGACTCATTACCCCTTATCACATCAACCCTAGTGCTTGAACCGTCATTAAGACATACTAGATCCTTTTCCTCCATGAAAGTTTCAACCACGCCTCCACTGTAATCATCCCTGTTTCCCCAGAGTGTGCTATGTGCGTTAAAATCCCCACACCAAATAACTTTCCCATTTACATTTTCCCAAATTTCATCTAACTGTTCTGTCTCCAATTGCCTACATGGATTATAAAAATTAATGACCTTCACACTGCCTAGTCCTGTCCATACTTCTATTATGATGTATTCTAAATTACTCCCCTTCTTTATTTCTCTATATTGAATTCCCCTTCTCACAAATGTAGCACATCCGCCACCATTACCTTCCCCTCTGTCTCTTCTGACACTTGTGTACCCTTTTATGACAAACTCCAGTGACTGTTTCAACCATGTTTCTTGTACGCATATAATGTCTGGTTTATGTTCTAGGTCATTTAATAAACCTTTCAACTCCTGTCCATTTGCCACAAGACTTCTAGCATTCCACTGAAATACTACAAAGGGTTTTATATTGGTGCCTGTGATGGTTCATTCATCTCACTCTGTGTTAGCTCTGATTGTATTTTCTCCCATGTCATGTTTCCTATGTTAAGGAATTTGGATGCAGCTTTCACAATTATCTTAATTTTTTCCGTTTTGGTTTTTGCTTGGTCAGAGCAGTTTACCACATATGCTATAAATAGTATCAGTTTCTCTGTGTTTACTGTCTGCTCCTTACCCATATCTCCTCTTTCATTGATTTGCACTTGTGCTTGACTCCCCTCTCTTTCATTGATTTGCACTTGTGCTTGACTCCTCTCTCTACTCTCACTTTGAACTGCTTTGACTGCTTCAGCATATGACAGATTCCTTGACGACCGTACCTGCTGGATTGCTACTGCCTTTTTCCTATCTGGGCAACCACCATAAGCGGCCGTGTGGTCCCCACCACAGTTACAGCATTTCCTTTCTTCGTCAGCCCCACATTCCCCATATTCATGCTCACCTCCGCACTTCCCACATCGCTGTTTGCCTCTACAGATTTTTGCAATATGCCCATATCTCTGACACTTATAGCACCTGACCGGAGGAGGAACATATTCCCGCACATAGAAGCTCATATAACCTATTGTTACTCTCTCCGGTAACATCTGCTCTTTAAATTCCAGGAGGACAGACGTACTATCCACTTTTTCTCCATTCCGCTTAGCTTGAAGTCTTTTTACGCTCACCACCGTCCCTCCTTTAATGGCTTTCCTGATATCTTCCAATTTCTCCTCCAGCGGGATTCCTGATATGACCCCTTTCGCTCCCCACTCTCCAAACTTCTTAACATCACTTACTTCTTTCTTGCATACTGACTGAACTTTCAGAGCCTTATCCCTTTGGCTAGTATTTTTACACTTAATCAGTAATCTACCATCCCGCAGTATCTTTGCCATGTCTATTTCTCCCAGTGCTTTCTTCAGCCCATGTGTCAATACAAACAACCCAACATCGCTTATCTCATGCCCTTCTTTAAACTTAATTATTACCCTTAGCTCGTCTTCCTCACAAAGTTTCCTTCTTACCACTCTATCCCCCTCATTAGTTTCATCCTGCTCTAAAGACCGTTTCTCTCTTCCCTGCCCGGTCCTTTGACTAACAGTCCTCCAAGACCCTGGACTGTCAGGTATTTCCTCTTCCTCACCTCCACCACCACTACAATCATCCATTCTAGGCTATTCTCCAGACCCAGTCACAATTCAGATTTTGCCAATACCGCCAAATAGTTTTACTATGAGTACTAAGGAGAGAGTCCTCGGAAATCCAAACAAACCTGCTCCGGATGTACCCACGCAATCGATCGCTTCTGATGTGAACGCATGAGAGTTCAGTTTAACATGGCGTCTGGTAATGGCAATCCCGATTGCAGAATTACGAATCCCACTATGGCCACGCCAAGCACCGCCCCACCCTGCTCCTGATTGGTTGAGCTGTGCTCTCGACTCGAAAACGTCATCTCTACTGCGCCCAGCAAGCTAGAAGATTGTTTAATCTCAACGACCGCTCAGTTTACAAGTGTTGAAGATATAGTTAGGGTTAGGGTTAGGGTTAGCAGGCGCAGTAAACAATCTTAGAGTCGAGAGCACAGCTCAACCAATCAGGAGCAGGGTGGGGCGGTGCTTGGCGTGGCCATAGTGGGATTCGTAATATCGCATCCCGATTCAAGTGTCACTTAAATCGTGATTGCCATTCCCAGACACCATGTTGAGGCTGAACTCAAGTGGAAGAAAGGTCAAGTCCGGATCTTTCTTTTTTTTTATTTTACCGAAAAGTAACGCAAAATGCACAGAGAAAATGCTGTGCTCTGGCCATGGTGAGGTACCCCTCGTTGGACTGCAGTCATGTGATTGGCTGAAAACGAGGCAGGCATCTGATTGGCTACAGAAAGTTCCTTGTTGAAAAAAATGCATTTGTGAATCCAGCCGTGTCAGGGGAGTCTCAAAAATCCACATATAAATACAGACCAGTTCACACACAAATGCAAACAAGTTCACAAATGAAAAGCATCTTGTAAATTCAAGTTTAACAGTTTGTATAAATGTAACAACATCCAAATACATTTTTGATGAAAATTGCAAATATTTTTTTTATTCATATTTATGGATTTATATTACATTTATTTAAAACAAGATACATTTGTGTGTGGATCAGACATGTGTTTGTGAAACTTATTTTTGTTTATGGATTTATTTTACATTTAGACACATAGCCGGTTCTCCCTATACGCACACTACGCAAGTTGCGTAGGGCCCCGCAGGTTAATTAAGGCCCCTCCCCCCGTCTCCACTTCAGTCAAACTTGCGACAGGTAGCCTATAGCGACAGCTAGTGCCTACAATGATAAGAAGATGAAGCGGAATTACCGCGGAAAAAAAAAAAAAAAGATCTGAACGCCGGGCCCCCTCTATGGCCGGGCCCCTGGGCCCGTGCCCAGAAAACGCATTGGCTAATCCGGCCCTGGTCCCCACCACTATTTATAATTTGAATTTTGTCCCCACCACTTTTAAAAATGTGCAACCCAATTGCGACCAAAAAAATCCCCACATACTCAACCGCAGCCCGTTCTCATCCCAACTACAGCGTCCGCTCGCAGAGCAGAGTCTACAGCGTCCATTCACTCCAATAATAACCCGGTCACGGTGATAGATTACGCTAACCATAACCCTAACCCTAACCCTAACCCTAACCCTAACCTAACCATAACCCTAACCATAACCATAACCATAACCCTTTTTGGAGTGAATTGTTTCACAGTAGACTGCGGACGCTGTAGACTCTGCTCTGCGAGCGGACGCTGTAGACTCTGCTCGTCTCTTACCACCGCGAACGGGTTTATGAGAACCCAGATCGTTTCACACAGACGCGGGAGGGGACCTTTGGCATCAGTATCAGACGTCTAGGGGCGTGACAAATCGTCGGTAGCCTATATTACGAGTTGGGATGAGAACGGGTTGTCTGCCGAAACCGTCAAGTCTAAATCATGCGATAGGCGCGATGACATCCTCACAGCATGTGACATCCTCACAGCTTGTAGCGTCGACGCTACTGCCCATCACTGTATTTCAGTCCAACGTTAGTTGGCTTGGCTTAGATACAACTGAACGCCTTTATCAAATGGAAAGAAGGCAAAAGGATTAACTTAACTAAGAACTTTGACTAGCCTAAATATTTAGTTGAATTTTGATTTGCTGTGCTGCCTGCACACTATATACACATAGCAGGCCTAGTCTAAATTATAAGCATGAAGTATTAAACATATTCATTGTAATTCATTTAATAACATTTAAATAACAACATTGGCTATCTGAACAGTTATGGTTGTTGTTCATATGGAAACTTATTATTGTCATTTTTCATATTGTTATAGCCTGTGCTGTGGTTATTGCAACTATTAGTTGTAGGCTTTTCAAATGTATTTGAATTTGAAACAATTACTTTTAACTCATGTAGTGTTAATATAAGTCACTTTTGAACAGCCAGTACAAGCAGCCCAGACCCTAAAACCGCTCCACCAAATGACCCAGCAGACTGGCCTCCAGTCTTAACAGACTCTATGCGAACTGAGTTTGTGCGCAGAGGTCCATTCAAACCAAGACAGGATTTTTCTTACCCCAAAGACAAGACTAGTAAAGGTGACTGTAAAACATGGTTATATTTTGGCCCGCAGAGTTCAGATAGGAGGGCCCCTTAACAGGATTTTGCTTAGGGCCCCATGGAGGTTAGAACCGGCACTGTTTAGACATGCCGAAATCCATTTGTGTGTGCATTGAAATGTATTTGTGAGAAGAGAGTAATTTATATATAAATCACAAAATACATTTGTGAATCCTTCTCTGTGCATTCATTATTAATGAGACTGTTCTGACCCCATATTTATATGCCAAGAAAAGAGGTTGGTGAGAGGTTGGTGTAGTATAGTAAAAACAAGGCGGGGCGTAAAAGTTTGGCTTTAGCCTCCTCTCCTCTCCATGTGCGAACTTCTTGATTTGAGCGTGACTGTTGACAGCTGTTAAAAACTCCTTGACAGCAGCATGTCTTGAGAAACAACCCAACTAACTTAGCCTTTGTCGCAGTCAAAAATAGATAGCCCTTAAAGGCGTTAAAAGCAAAAAGTCCGCGTAGCGGAGGGGGCGGGGGAAGTAAGACCAGATATCTGCACATACTGTTCACTGATTTACTGGGACGCGTTTCCACAGCAGCACTCGCAGCATGGTAAGTGAACCACCGTTGCAACTCGGTTTCAACCAATAGGCCTATATCTCCTATCTATAGGCCTACTGTCTGCAGGCCTACTGCCAATGGTCTAACTTATTGTGCGCTGCTCTATTATCCTAAACTCGGATGTCAGATTTTCATCCACAGTTTACCATTACCGTTATATTTATATTGTGCTCTCCCCTTTACAGACAAAATGACTCCCTATCAAGAAATGTCATAGCAAGGCTACATTTGAGGCGAAAGACGGTAATTTAGGTTAAATACAGAGAGAGCAAAACTCCAAATTCAGTGTGGAGGGAGATTTGCAACACATTGAAACAATGAACATGCACTGAAAGGCAAGATACTAAGAAAGGAGGCACTAACATGCTACACTCACTCACTTAAAGCAAACATTGGGCAATGTAATCCATGATGTGTTGTCATTGAGAAGTTGTACAGTACATGCAAGCCGGGCTGAACAATGTGCTGGGATTTTCCACAACATGTGACGGAGAGAGCCGCGATAGTCATCTGTACAGTCAACATACATTACACGTCAGCCTCAAAGCCTTCCTTTTTACGATGGAGAGTAGCCTACGTTGCGCCTGTGGTGTGTTTACGTCTCAAAATACACTGCCAGTTATTCGGTTGTTATTCTTACAGTCATGGAGGTTGAAGAACACAGGGGGGGATTGTCTAGTGCTGTTGGGGTGTTTCACTCCCATCTGAAAGGTTCTGGGTTTGATCCCCCAAAATGTAGCCTACCTCGCTCTATAGGCGTCCTTGAGCAAGACGCCTAACCCCTACCAGCGCCATAATAACACGTATGATTTCACTGGTAAATGATTATGCATAGAAAAATAAGGGTAACTGTACTACCAACGTTTGATTTTATCAAAGATGATATTTGAACACACAAAAAAAATATTTCAGGTGAACTCGTTCCCCCGTCATGTGAACACTGGTTATGGGGTATTGATTCCCGATTGGGCTACCCATGCCAAGAATGTGTGCACTCACCATATTGAAATACGCTTTAGAAGAAGCTTCTAAATGGCAAAAGTGTACTTCGTAGCTGACTAATGTTCTCCAATAAGTACTTGGTGATTAAGCAAACACTTTCATCCAAATAGACGCAGTGATTTCAGATGCAGGTAGTTAAGGTAGGAACCTTGCTCAAGGATACCTACAGGTAATGCTTCAGACACTGGGGACCAAACCCAGAACCTTCTATAGCAGCTAGAATATTCTGAAATAAATGCTGGGAATCAAGAGACAAGCTGACAGAGGTGCATCAACAAAGTGAAAGTGTTCTGTATCGCGTCGAGTTGCAGTCGGGAATGGCGTTCGTCCAAAAACGAATATTCGCTACACATCGTGGGCATGTTCCCTCTGCAAGGTCTGGCCGATAAATTATGTAAAATTATTTGGAAAGTCTTCGTCAGCACCCTCACAAGCTGGCTAGATTTGCAACGGCAGTCCTTAGGCTACTGCATTGCACATCTAAGTCTGAGTGTCTAATATAGGACATATAGGACATGAGTGGTAATATAGGACATTCGACTTGACCTGTATCTCAATATGCGTCATCCATTTCTCCAAAAAGTCCTATCCATACCCCTGTCTCAGCCAGTCCTGACTGCACATTTGCTGCTTCCAAAATATTCCATTCCCTGGGGTCCCGTGGGGACCATTTCCACTGCGAAGAAGTTCTGTGTACTGTACTGCTTCAGTTTTGGTTTGGTTTCTGGACGTATAGAAATCTAATGTTCAACACCCTGTTATCACCATGATTATCATGGTCTATGGACTACCTACTTAAATAGTCGACCATATGCTCTCGAACACAGTAATGCATTATGTTGCTCACACATCCACCAATAACAAACATTCACTATTCTCATACATAGGATGTCTTTATTCTCACTAAGGTGGCAGTCAGAGTGTTAGTTCTGGTTGCTTTGGCATTTACAAGCTGAGAACTCTGCTAGTTGTCCTGGAAACTTAAGACCACTTGGGCAAAGTTGGGGGTGGGATACTGTTTCCTGTCATGTGGTCAACGGTCATTTCTTGGAGTGACATCTTGGACTATAAATAGATAGATGATTAACCACAAATATTTTCAATTTAATTCTGATGAGAAAGCTGTACTTTTGACTGCTTTTTGAACACACGTTTCTAGGACTTCATATTATGCTTATCATTTAATGTGGCAGTATTTCTAATGGCAAAACAAACGTGGTGCTCTAACCCCTTTTGGGTAACACCACATTAGCACCACCTCTACCGCCAACCAACCGTAACCCAAACATCCCTTTATGGAGAAGGTCCCCCCCCCCTCTCTCCTGGCTCCCACCCACAACTAACTTGTGGTCTCATGGTAACGCCCACATTTCACCAAGACCTCCCACAGAGCGAGTCATGTTCTCGTGTTTGTGTGTGTGTGTGTTTTTCCCCCACCTGCTTTATCTGGGGCGCTCTCTCCAAGGGCCCGTACGTAGATATGTACTTTTGTAATGTCACAGACTCGGCTCCAACTTTTTCCACTGTTGACGTGAACCGTGCCACATATCTACACTGGACCATGTCAATCACAGAGCCATTTTCAACCCCCCCCCATAATTGTTCATTTAACATTTTAACATTTTGGAGCCAAATTATGCTTCAAGTCCTCAGTTCCTTGTGGAGCATACCACGTGGTGCAGAAGACACCCACCCCTTGCCAGCCCCCCGTATGGAACATATCTCCTGTGTTTATTTTTAAAATGGAAGCAGCCATGCTTCCTGCCATTCCTACTCTACCTACAACAAAATATATACAAACTAAAACCCTCCCTTCCTGGCCCCCTTTCAGACATCTTCCCAGAGACTTAAGTTAACGTATTTGTTTAGTTTCCCCCCCGCCCACCCACTGAGGCACATATAGAATGATCAGGTAAGGGTGAATACCAGCAGGAAGGTGACCTCACTGCTGCTTATCCTATCAGGAACATGGTGTACAATAACATGTTTTCACGAGTGAAGGACAATGACTTGAATCAGACTTCTGAAGTCTGATTCAAGTCATTGTGCTTCATTTATGAAATGGACGCAAAATAGGGTTGTTTTTTTTAAACTGACCAGTGTATAGCTGAGGTATGCATTATGGATATTGCATATTGGGATCATCGTGCAAGGTTATTGTGATAAGTCCAGTCTTATTTTTTCATAGAGCAGTTATTGGCGTCGGCTTGAATTTTGGTTTCTAAGACAGAATCTAGTTCTGTTGCCCACTGATTTACCTGCTGACGAGCCCAAGTCTTTATTCTCCTACTGTAAAGACTGGACAAACTACTCAAAATATTTTTTTATTATAAAAAAAAAATGTCTTGACATTTTGCTGACAAGATATTAAGTATGTGTGTAGTAGATACATCCCTCTGTGATATGTTACGTTTTTAGATCCTGTAGTCCATTAGCCTAGAACTCTAGACACCCCCTAGCGGCAGCAAATTTATTTGGCAGCTAGGTAGGTCTAGCACGGCTCCGTCCGCTTTTTGGTGCTGGAAACACCAAGTGTGTCTTGTATGTCTGGCCAATCACAGCGTGAGGGGCGGAGTCGAAAGCCGGGCTACCATGACGACAGAGATGCGACGGTTCCGTGTTAGGTAAACAATGGCTGCTGCTGCTGGCGAACGGCTGTCTTTCGACTCGGCTTTGGCCGCGACTCTTCAAGACTTTAAGTTAACATTTTCTTTGAGAAAAGAACAAAGAACGGCACTGAAGTCTTTCCTCGAAAATAAATATGTATTCAGAGTTTTGATTAATTACGTAGTCAGAGCCGTCGCTCTGACTACGTCACCTTCTTCGTTGCTCTGATTGGTTGTAGCGCTATCCTATTGCGTGCAGAGGGAACTTGAAAGACAACCGTTTATCCCGCCCACACTGCCAATGGAGCTGAGCCAGACCTTACATCTTTCTGATGTGGGTCTGGCTTGCCAGGCTAGTAGTCCATCACTTCGATGAATGATAATCTCTCAATACAATTCACTTCAATTCGCACCCAAATTTGTCCCAGATAATGAGTGGGTTTGTTAAAGATGGTAAGAAATGGAATGAAGGATGCAAGACGTAAGAATTGTTGATTGTTTATTTAAATTGGTGCTGCATGTCGCATGTCCTTTTCACCTTCCTAGTCTGGCACAGTGCTAAAACGAAGTGTGGAGATAGATCTGGCTATGTGAGACTACCTTTTTCCTTAATCTCCTCTAATGGTCAAAATGTGCATTGAATGAAAGTATCGGCATACTGTTAAAGGGGACCAACCAATCAAAGCAAGCCTTGCCTGGGTGTGTTCCAGGCGGAGAAGCCTCCACTGCCCGCTGACGACCCCAACGAGAGCCACTGGTTGGACGAGGGCCAGGTGGAGTCCCAGTTTGGGGCGGCGCATGGTGCTGGGGGTGGGGCTGACGGGCAGGACCGTCCAGCCTGGGACTCCAAGCTGCAGTACGTCCTGGCCCAGGTGGGGTTCAGCGTGGGCCTGGGGAATGTCTGGAGGTTCCCTTACCTCTGTCACCAGAATGGAGGAGGTGAGCAGTGTTTTTCTTTTGTATTTTGGTAAAAATGGTATTAACACTGCTAGGGCTAATGGTATTAACACTGCTAGGGTTTGGGGTTCGATTCCCATAGAAGTGTTAATGCCAAGCTCTACAACTGCCAGATTTTTCTGTTTTATTCAAGCTGACATCCCTAAATATCACAGCCACTTCTTCATGTCAGAATGAGGGGAAGTGTAAACAGGACCTCAGGGTTTCAGCCTCCATCCTCTTGTGTGTGTCAGAGCTGGTTTTAAGTCTTTGGGTCCAAGTCATGTCTTTTGGGGCTCAAGTCTTCATAGTAAAAGTGGACATGGATACATACCAACGCTAAACCGGCTAAAACAAAAAGGCCAAGACCCAACGTGTCTAGCGGGCTACCTGATGTGTCTAGCGGGCTACCTGACGTGTCTAGCGGGCTACCTGACGTGTCTAGCGGGCTACCTGATGTGTCTAGCGGGCTACCTGATGTGTCTAGCGGGCTACCTGACGTGTCTAGCGGGCTACCTGACGTGTCTAGCGGGCTACCTGACGTGTCTAGCGGGCTACCTGACGTGTCTAGCGGGCTACCTGACGTGTCTAGCGGGCTACCTGATGTGTCTAGCGGGCTACCTGATGTGTCTAGCGGGCTACCTGATGTGTCTAGCGGGCTACCTGACGTGTCTAGCGGGCTACCTGATGTGTCTAGCGGGCTACCTGACGTGTCTAGCGGGCTACCTGATGTGTCTAGCGGGCTACCTGACGTGTCTAGCGGGCTACCTGATGTGTCTAGCGGGCTACCTGATGTGTCTAGCGGGCTACCTGATGTGTCTAGCGGGCTACCTGACGTGTCTAGCGGGCTACCTGACGTGTCTAGCGGGCTACCTGATGTGTCTAGCGGGCTACCTGACGTGTCTAGCGGGCTACCTGACGTGTCTAGCGGGCTACCTGATGTGTCTAGCGGGCTACCTGACGTGTCTAGCGGGCTACCTGACGTGTCTAGCGGGCTACCTGATGTGTCTAGCGGGCTACCTGATGTGTCTAGCGGGCTACCTGACGTGTCTAGCGGGCTACCTGATGTGTCTAGCGGGCTACCTGACGTGTCTAGCGGGCTACCTGACGTGTCTAGCGGGCTACCTGACGTGTCTAGCGGCCTACCTGACGTGTCTAGCGGGCTACCTGATGTGTCTAGCGGGCTACCTGACGTGTCTAGCGGGCTACCTGACGTGTCTAGCGGGCTACCTGACGTGCTTCAGAGCGGAGGCTGCCGACAGCGGCACTTCCATTCGGGTCCGTGGCCACTTAGAGGAAATAAGGCTGAGATAATAATGCAGTGTTTCCCTGGTATGCATCCAGCATCGGCACAAAAAAACAATGCATTCAATGATTATTTATCATAGATATTAGAATCTGAGCACATTTTTTCTTTCAAGTCTCCAGAAAGACTTGAGTCTCACAGCAGTTAAGACTCCAGTGAGTCACGTCTCAAGTCGCAAGTCCCCATTTTCACAACTCGAGTCCGAGTCTCAAGTCCCCAGCTCTGTTATGTGTGTTTGTGTGGGTGTGTTCTGCAGGGGCGTTCATGGTGCTGTACGTGGTTCTGCTGGTGGTGGTTGGTGTTCCTCTCTTCTTTATGGAGCTGGCAGCAGGCCAGTGCATCCGGCAGGGCAGCATCGGCGTATGGAAGCACATCTCCCCCAAGCTGGCGGGCATCGGATACTCCAGCTGCATGGTGAGAGCTTCAAGTCTGTGGCATTGGTAAAATCCTTTATCACAGGTCATGTCCACACTTTCATTCTGGCCTTCCCTCCATACGATTTTGTCCTTCCTCTACTCCTGTGGGAAAATTGTGGACACATTCATATGAAAGCGCCAGTCTTGTTAGTTTTAGTGTAGCCAGGTGCAGACGCAGGGTTTTAAAAACGCTGACATATGATTGTGGTGCAACTAGGGTTGTGACGGTCATGGAATTTTTGCTGCCGGTCGATCGTCACCCTCGTAATCGAACCGACCAACATAATCGTCTTACCGCGGCGGTGATGTCGTTAATTTCGAAAATCTAAGCACAGTTTAAACAAAATGAAACACAATGAACACAAATATTTTTACAGTGATAAACAAGCTGTTAAGTGCTATGTTAAAACAAAATAAAACAGACCGGCATTGTCCAGGGTGTTTTTCCGACTGCGATGGTTGAAATCAAATAAAATTAAATGGCATTTCTTAACTGAAGGAATTAGGCCAAAATGCGCCTTTCTCGCACAGTCCCCATTATGTCCCTGTTAAAGGGGCTGTAGACAACTTTTCAACTTTTCCCAGTATGTGTTGAGAAAAGCGAACTGGGTTGGTAGCCTGACTGGATCACCTGATGTCACGGCACGAGGTTTATTCAGGTAGTATACTTGCATAATGGTATGCAAAAACGTAGCGTGCACAGATATAAGTAGTATAATCAGATTGACTTTACTTTGGTTGTTCCACCGTCTGCCATTTCCTCCAATGGGGATAGCTACCGATAGCTACCGGGTAAACAAAAGCACTATTCCTCCTGGTTTGGTTACATGCACAATGGTTGACGCGTTTTCTTTGTGCAGTAAAGTGAGCCATCATTTTTCCCGGGAGATCGTACCCGGTGGCAGACAGAGCTGCATAGTGAAAGTGAGGCTTATAGGGAAGCTAAGGGAACCAATCTAAACGCAGATGGTGTCATTATTCTCAACATTTACTTCATATTGATACGTTAAAGCAAAAAAGTTGTCTACAGGACCTTTGAATAAACAAACAAACAAACAAACAATAAAAGAAAATGTCTAGCCTGTTTGATTTTCAGTTGACTTTGTCAAGGGGCCGTGCCAAGAAGACGAGCATGTTCACCTTCTCCGGTTTGAGGCACGAGCAGAGGGGTGTAACTACATTTCCAGCGGAGCTAAAAACCTGTTCGGATGCACTGCTCGGTGCACAGATGCACATGTAGTGCCAGATGATGTCATTCCATCAATCAGAGTGCTGTAACTTCGATTTAGTCAAACCACGTGAAATCTTCATTGAGAAAACTATATTAAACAATGTTATTCCCCTATATTAAGGTAAATTAAAATATATTATCAGTAGTAGCGGAGGAGCACGGTAAACTTCAAAGACAGCGCAGAGACAGCATGCGATTGTTGAGTGTTGCATTGTCGGCTTTGTTTTAGGGGATCGTTTGGTGTGTAAGCATACAGTAAATTATTTATGTATATTTAGACTATAGGAAAGGTAGATTATTTTGGCAACAACATTATGACAGTGTACATTTTAGAAAAACATTAACAAATGGCAATTTTGACAGATTTTTTGCATTGGGCTGGGCCGGTTATGGCCAGATGGAAAATGTTTGACATGAAAACAAAGTTGCATTTAGTTTTACATTGTGTGTGTGTGTGTGTGTGTGTGTGTGTGTGTGTGTGTGTGTGTGTGTGTGTGTGTGTGCGTGTGCGTGCGTGCGTGCGTGCGAGTGACCGACCATGTGGTGTGATGATTTATGTGTCGGAACCCTTGTTGCGCAACGGGCAAAAATAAAATGAGCCGGAACAGAATTGTCACGTGGCTTGGGAACACGAGGAAGGACAGCGATCACCAACAACCGACAGCTGTAGTTTTGACAGTTGTAGTTTGTGTTCATTTTTAACAGCCATAGTATTGTATATAGTAACAGTTGGAGATTGTTTTTTTTTTATCTTAAAGAGGGTGTGTTGCATTAGGTCATGTTTAGTAATAAAGAAAATACTAAATCATATGACTAATGGCGTTTTTTTTTATTGTCCAACAAATAAATACAAAATAAATGAAAAAAAAAAAGTTACATCAAGACGCCATTTAGCCAATGTTTCTCTCCAAAGTGACGATAAAAAAAGGTTGTCAAATGGTTGTCAGCAAGGTCTTAAAGCTGTTCTTCATACACTTAGAGTCACACCTCAGGAAACCTCGAACATGTATATCTGTGACCCAACTGTCCATGTTGCCTGCTTGCCTATATAGTACGTCTCACATTACACGGCTGTTTCCATTCCACCGTGTCCATTCACCCTGGGATCCTTTAACCAGAATTTATGTTGCGCATAAGTAGTGGAGGTCGAATTCAGCACACAGGTTAGTGTCGTGGTAGAGTGTTTGACTCCTAGCCGAAAGGTCCTTTAACAAGGACACTCCAAACACTCTAAATGAGTTGTATCTGAATAATTTCCTGCAAGTTGTTTTGGATGCAAGTGTATGTTAGTAGTAATGGCACACATTCCTCCATTCAGTGGATAAATATTAGAGTGGCCAAGTCACGCCCTCCTCATGGGTGCAGCTAGTTCTGGCGGGACACTCTAGAACAAACACTCGTACACTGATAGGTGGTCAATTTAAGACCTTTCATCACACACACACACACACTCTCTCTGTGAGTTAAGTGCTGAGCTGGATTCCACCCACCACCACCCCAGCCCCCGCCTGCTTTGGTTCTGCTCTGTATTCTAACCTACACAATCGGTTGAGATATGTGACCCCATGGGGGGGATTGTATAGGGCTCCCTATTGTCATGGAATCTTACAGCAGGGAGCACCCTAAAAGAGTGGAACCAAACCGCCAAACTAAAGTGTATCACCATTTCATGCAATAAATGGTTAAATCTATGACATGAGTGATTTCTGAAATATGAAAACACAGTCGCTCATCAAAGTTACTCCCGTTGCTTTTTGCTCCATCTTCTCCATCATACTTTATGCCAGTTTGTTAATGTTGACTGGCATTACAGTTGTACCCATGACATTCTTCCAACAAATTACACATTTCTTGATGTGGAAAATTATATTTAAATTAGAGAAATCCTGCAAGGAACATTACATGGAGATTATTTCGAATCAAAACTTAAAATTTAGCTCTGTTGACTCCCAACATTTGTTGTTTGCCACTCTATAGAAATTGTAAAATACTAAAGTGAATACTCTCCTGCAGTACTATACTAAAGTAAATCCAACTGAACTCAACTGAATCAACTGTTTCTTCTTTAGTAGTAAATGCTATACTAAATGTTTCTCCGGCTTCAGTAGTAAATGCTATACTTATTGTTTCTCCTTCTGTAGTAAATGCTATACTAACTGTTTCTCCTCCCTCGGTAGTAACTGTTTCTCCTCCTTCAGTAGTAAATACTATACTAGCTGTTTCTCCTCCTTCAGTAGTAAATGCTTAACTAACTGTTTCACCTCCTTCAGTAGTAAATGCTAAACTAACTGTTTCTCCTCCTTCAGTAGTAAATGCTAAACTAACTGTTTCTGCTCCTTCAGTTGTAAATGCTAAACTAACTGTTTCTGCTCCTTCATTTGTAAATGCTATACTTACTGGTTTGTCCTCTCAGGTGTGTTTCTATGTGGCTCTCTACTACAATGTCATCATCGCATGGAGTCTCTTCTATATGGGAAACTCTTTCCAGTACCCTCTGCCCTGGGAACAGTGTCCTGTCGACACTGCTACCAACGACACAGGTGTGTGTGTGTGTGTTATTACTGCATGCATAAGTTGTGCACAGATTTATTTATTGCCATTTTATGTTTGAATTTGATTAGAAATAAGGAAAGTTTAAAAGATTTCTTCACTCCACTTAAGTGCCACTAATTGGGTGAAGGATAGTCTTGTGATGGTGACATTAACTTGGAGAGGCTATTTCTAGGTTTGGAGAAGAGGTAAACGTAGACAAAACTAAATCTCATTGCGACTTGATTGCACTCTGTAGGCCTACAATCTATGCCGTGAGCACTCGCTGTTTCACTCAAACTCACAGCCGAACCCGGAAGACGAGGATGTACTATTGACCAATGGCGTTCTGTAAAACTGACAGACAAGTTAATTGTTCACGTTTTCATAGGGGATGCCCCATCCCCTATGATTTTGGATCGCTCCGCGGCAAGGCACTAGCTGATTCAGCGTCCGCTGAAGCTATGTTTGATTAAACTGAATGTTTTATTTTATGCATGGTGGCGTGGCAAGGGTGGTCCCTAAACTTGCACCCCCCCCCCCCCCCCCCCCCCCTCCTCTGACCTTGTCATCAGTTAAGGAATGTGCCGGCAGCTCCCCGACTTCCTACTTCTGGTTCCGGAAGGCCCTCGACATCACCAACTCCATTGACGAATCAGGGAAGTTCAACCCAATCATGACTGGCTGCTTATTGGCTGCTTGGGCCATCGTTGCCCTGGGCATGATTAAGGGAATCAAGTCCTCGGCCAGGGTAAAACCTTATCAATTATTATTCATTATTATTGATATTACAATTTTATCTCATATTTTCGTACAATAAAATCGCAAACAAATGTAAAAGGTTTTTATTGTCGAACGATATGATACTCTTGATTTGCCAAGTGTAATATTTTATTTTCAACTGAACCAACTGTCAGTGATCACTATGTGTTTACTGTAGGTGCCTCCAGAATGTTACACCTGACACACGTTCTGTTTGTGGTCTCCAGGTGATGTACTTTTCCTCCATCTTCCCGTACGTGGTGCTCGTCATCTTCCTTGTGCGAGGTTTGATGCTGGACGGGGCGATTGAGGGGATCACCTACATGTTCTACCCAAAAGTAAGCTCAGTTTTCATCAAATACAGTATATATCTAAATGCCTCGCTTTTCACAAAGAAAATAAATCTGCTCACTATTGAGCGAATCCCGTAACTAATCACTGCTCACAAAATAGGTAGATCTTTAATGAAGTTAATGTTAACGGTTATTTTTTTGAGAATAACTTTTCAGCCCTAAATACAACAAGCCACAAAAAACGTTTTATATTTTCAGTCAACAATGGTCAGATGAATCAACTTATATTCATCAGTTTCAGCCCCAAGTTATATGACTCCTTTTAAAACTAAGCACCCCTACTCTCTCTCTCTCTCTTCCTCCCTCCCTTCCTCCCCTGTCTCTACTCAGCTGGAGATCTGGGGGGAGGTGCAGGTGTGGCGGCAGGCAGCCACGCAGGTGTTCTTCGCGTTGGGCCTGGGCTACGGCTCAGTCATCGCCTACTCCTCCTACAACCCCGTCAACAACAACTGCCACCGCGACGCGCTCATGGTGTCCGGCATAAACTTCATGACGTCGGTGCTGGCGTCGCTCGTCGTCTTCGTGGTACTCGGCTTCCGTGCCAAGAACATCACGCTCCACTGCGTGGCGGAGTAGGTTGTGTTGTGTTGTGTGTGTGTGTGTGTGTGTGTGTGTGTGTGTGTGTGTGTGTGTGTGTGTGTGTGTGTGTGTGTGTGTGTGTGTGTGTGTGTGTGTGTGTGTGTGTGTGTGTGTGTGTGTGTTTGTGTGTGTGTGTGTGTGTGGGTCTGTTCCACGATTCAGGAAACGGAGGGGACAGATGGAAGGCACAGACGTGTGTGTCGTATACAAACAAGTGTTTGCTAATGTGGTTGGAATTGTGTACACTTGCCAATCGTTGGCAATACAATTTGGCTACTGGATTTCACTTTGGACTCTTGTGTACTAATGTGACACCACTATCTTGTGTGTGCACACGTGTACCTTTTTTTAGGTTTGTGGTCACGCCTAACAAAAAGCTTGCTGATACTGATCTGAACGCAGTTAAATTATCGGCAGCAGTGCAATACATCATGGGTAATGGATATCCTTAGGTAATTATCTCCTACGTGGCGTTGTCGTAACCTCTGCGTCTTTCAGGAACCTGGGCCTCCTTGGTGACGGGGAGTCCCATTGGTCAGAGCAGCCGTGGTGGCCTGAGTTCAACTTAAGCGACCCGGGCTCCGTGTCCATCGGTGAATACCGAGAGTGGTACTCCCACTACAGCTCCCTGGTGGGTCCAAACATCACCGAGTGCAATCTGGAGAAGGAGATGAATAAGGTAATTCAAATAAAAAGAAATACCCGCCTCCATGTTGACTCCCGAGTTACCAGGTCAATCTTTTTTTTTCATTATTCAACAATTTGTGGTTAAAAAAATATTTTCCACCTTTACACACCATTAAGGTAACCGGCCTATGGTAGCAAGTTGAAGTGACAGGCTTTAGCGCCATTGTTTCGGCTTTTCAGTTTTCAGTTAACGCCACTAGACCCACCGCAGACTGTCCCATTAGTTCCCCACTTAAGATCGCTTTATTACGGAGCATGAATATCCAATATCTTTCTAACTCGGTTTGATGAGAGGTTTTATAGTTTAATGTTGATTTACAACTGTTTTATTGCATACAATCAAGCCAGCCAACTGCATACAAAACGGGACTGAGTTACGTTGACATGCACAGCTCGACCAGATCTTTTTCCAATAATTTTTTTCCAATAATTTTTCCTTAATCCAGATAGTTTTTTCGCTGGCACATCAAGGTTAAGGTCAAGGTTTTTTTATAAGTTGGTCTCACGTTAGAAATAACATAAAAATAAGCCTACCTCTCCTCATGAAATATCAGTTCTGTAATCATTATTTTCTCTTTTCCATGATTTGGATATAGTTGTACACTTAACTATACAACTGTACAATATAACTTTACTGTAACTAAATAATTTTAGTATATAACTGTCTTTACTATAACTGTTATAGCTATCTCTATAGTTATAAAAGTACTATAACAACTATATATATATATATATATATATATATATATATATATATATATATATATATATATATATACACAGTATATTAGTGTTGGGCATAGATTAATTTCTTTAATCTAACTGTAATCTTGGAATTAATCTAGATTAAAATGGCTCATATGAATTCTGTCGAAGGCATTCATAATATGCGTGTGCTACCTAAATAATGACTAAAAATAAGTGCGCGATTGTTGACGACGGGGGGGAGGGGGCGATTGTTGACCGGAGGGGGAGAGGTGTGCGATTGTTGACGGGGGGGGGGGGGGGGGGGGGGGTCAGTAATGACACCGCGAATACGGACGTTTATCATCTTTTTTAAAATATATATTTTTTAAGAGGCCTCTGATTGGCCGAGGCCCCGGGCTGAAGCCCAGGTAAGCCCGTGCATTAAGGCGCCACTGCCCAGACCTACGACCGACGGGGGGGGGGGGCAGCCCGTTCTCATCCCAACTCGTAATATACCGACGATTTGTCACGCCCCTAGACGTCTGATACTGACGCAAAAGGTACCCTCCCGCATCTGTGTGGAACGATCTGGGTTCTCATAAACCCGTTCGCGGTGGTAAGAGACGAGCAGAGTCTACAGCGTCCGCTCACTCCAATAATAACCCGGTCACGGTGATAGATTACGCCAACCCTAACCATAACCCTAACCCTAACCCTCTAACTCTAACCATAACCCTAACCCTCTAACCCTAACCCTAACCATAACCCTTTTTGGAGTGAATTGTTTCACAGTAGACTGCGGACGCTGTGGACTCTGCTCTGCGAGCGGACGCTGTAGACTCTGCTCGTCTCTTACCACCGCGAACGGGTTTATGAGAACCCAGATCGTTTCACACAGACGCGGGAGGGAACCTTTTGCGTCAGTATCAGACGTCTAGGGGCGTGATGACACATCGTCGGTATATTACGAGTTGGGATGAGAACGTGTTGGGGGGGGGGGGGGGGGGGGGGGTTGCCGGGCAGAGGACGCAGCCGTTCCGCAGCGCAGCCGTTCCGCGGCGCTTACCTTCCTTGGTGGAAATCCGGTATAGACTCAGCTCCCAACACAACTTTGACAATAGATTAATGGCGATACATTTTTTTATCGCGCGATAACAGTCTTGCGTTATTGCAGCGCGTTAACGCCGATAACGGCCCACCACTAATATATATATATATATATATATATATATATATACACACACACACACACACACACACACACACACACACACACACACACACACACACACACACACACACACACACACACACACACACACAATCCCATTTCCATCCCATTTTCCCACCGAACCACACACTGTACACCTTTGTCCTCCTCTTCTCTCCCCCTCCCCGCATCTCCCAGGGTGTGGAGGGGACAGGGCTGGCATTCATAGCCTTCACCGAGGCAATGGCTCTGTTCCCCGCCAGCCCCTTCTGGTCCACGCTGTTCTTCCTCATGCTACTCAACCTGGGCCTCAGTACCATGTTCGGCACCATGCAGGGCATCCTCACCCCCCTCATGGACAACTTCAGTGTGTTGGGCCGACACCGCACCGTTCTCACCGGTATGACGGGGGGTTCAATTAATGTTTGTTTGATTATCTTTTATTTGTTTTAATAGTAATAATCATGATGACTATTATTATTATTATTATTATTATTATTATTATTATTATTATTATTATTGTTGTTGTTAATAATACATTAACTCTTTATCATTAATGCATGTATTATTAGTGTTAATATGGTTGTGATTTGTTGCTTTTGTTGGATTTCTTCATGTATCTGTCTGTATATACAGTATATTATACTGTACTATATTATAGTACTTATATTATACATATTTAACTACCCATGGCATCCCATTTCCATCCCATCTTCCCACCTAAACACACAGTACACCTTTGTCCTCCTGCTCCTCCTCCTCCTGTTCTATGGACAGAAGCAATAAGATGTTAAAAAGATGGTGGCTCTAATGGTGCGTTCTATTTGTCTCGTAATCGCGACTTGCACCTCGGGTGTGACGTCACATCCGTCTCGGAAAACGAGTGACCCCGGGTTTTTGCGTTCTATTTGGCACACAACAAGACGAGTCGGAGAAAAGATGGACACGACTTTAATATGCTTGAAAAACAGTATCATTATGTGTTTAAACGTTAATTAAATATAGACACATTGATCACAGAGAAATTACCCAAGATTTCACAATGTGCTTGGTTGCAATAGGCAGTTTGGACGTTTCGTAACGTTTATAGTGATTATCTTGTTTACGGTGCGCCCACCGCGGATTTCAAATGTTCATTACAGTTTGATATCTGAATATTCCGTTTTGATAACGTTAGGCTACTGCTCTGCTTTCTGCTCAAGAATCGGCATTGTTGTCATAGCAACATGGAGCGTCTCTAGCCAGTTTGGAGTAGCCATCTTTGTTACTGAACTCGGGGTCCTCTGAGTTCAGACGAGTTGACGAGTCGTATTTCCGACCTCAGGGGCGTTCTATTTGCAACTTCCGGTTCGTAACTCGGAAATCCGACTCGCAGATCGAGTCGGGTGGACAAATAGAACGCACCATAAGCCTGACATAAAAAAAGCATTGTGGTCGTTTCTTTGGGGGCGTCGGCCATAAGGAAAACACTGACTAACGTCACAGTCTGCCAGTCTGCGTCACAGTCTGCCGCTATCTTGATGTCATCCAGCCAATCCTTGCAGTCCATCCAGGCACTAGGCTTCACATTTCGACCACATTTAATGGAAAGTGAGATAGGCTCTGCGTGCCTACATGGGTTGTCTTTCAATAACTCTGTGCATAAAATAGTGTAGGAAGGGTTTAACCACAGGAATCTTAAGAGAAATTCCTCAAGGATTAAAATTCTCTGTTGTGAAGAGATTTGACGATTGTAATCCGGTGCTGACACACGCAAATGGATTTAACAAGGCTGGGAAGAATGATGGAAAACAAGATGTGGTCATTGTCAAAAGTTTTGAGCACTGCTACTAAACAGTCCATTGATTTGGGAAATAGGCAAAAAATATTTTATATCTGTTGTAGAAATACTTGTATTATATTTAGATGTAATTGTAGACTAATCTTTAATCTTTATTTGTATGAATAGATTTCTCCAATTTATTTGCAGTGCGGGAGAGGGAGACCTCAAAGAGGATCACATTTTAAAAAATGCAGCAGAAGACAACCATTCATTCATTCATTCATTAATTGATTTTTCCAACTGATATTGATTATTGTGTAATTGTAATTGTCATTATTTATTCATGGCATTTGCAATAGATATGGTTATAAACTATATTTTACAACATAGTACATTAATATAAACCCTAATAGAAACTCAGGTTTTTCTTTTGCCAGCGAGATATAATGCCAATCAATAAATGGAGATTGATTTTTTTTTTTTTTTTTTTTTTTAAATAGAATGAAATTGCTTTCGTGTTTCAGCAAAGTGTAATGTACACTAAGACAGTATATTAACTCAAAACTCACTATGGAAAGCATTCTCTCACTGGGCTTTGTATGCAAAACACCACCAGAGGCCGATATAACTCCTTTAAAATCGATCTTGAATCGATCTTGCGTTGCGTAAGGCCCTGTTGCGTATTCGGCGTATAGGGTGGGCTGCTACTGCCAACATTGACTTTAGTCCTGTGTTTTGCCATATTTTTCTCTTTCTTTTAGTCTCTAGTTGTGCTTTGGGCTTCCTGATTGGCTTGCTGTTCACACAGCGTTCGGGGAACTACTTTGTGACGATGTTCGATGACTACTCCGCCACCTTGCCGCTGATCATCGTGGTGGTGTTTGAGACGTTTAGCGTGGCCTGGGTTTATGGAGCGGATCGGTGAGAGGAAAAACTGGTTTAAGTCTGTAGTTAGTCTAGTTACACTGTTGTTAAATGGCTCACAAGTGTTGCAGTTGATGAAGCGCTTTAGTGTCGTCACAACAACCATAACGTGAAGGTACACACATTAAGGGGCAATATCCATCCCCTGATTGGTCATTTTTTCTGGCAGGGCCAATTCAGATTATAACATGAAACTGCTTATCTCATTAAAGTTAGGTTTAGATAAGAATTTAAAAAACACAATCCTTCCTTTGCCACGTTGATGATATCGACAGGTTACAGTGACTTGACTGATGCCAAGGTAGTTTGAGTGAACTATCTTGCAGTGTATGTGCATTTTGTCCAAACTTTAGATGATAAAAGCACATGCACGTATTGTTTAAACAATACGTGCAAGAAGACTTCACTCGACTGGTTATGTAGTTGCATATACTGTATATACAATTTTCTCCAGCTTCTTAGATGACATTGAAGTAATGCTGAAATGGCGGCCCCCGGTGGTGTACAAGTACCTGTGGAAGTATGTGTGTCTGCTCGCCATGGTGGGCCTGCTGGCCGCTAGTGTGCTGCGCATGTTCTTCAAATGGCCCAGGTACACCGCCTGGAATGAGACCACGGTAAGACGTCAGCCCACAAGATTATCTGTGCTCACAAAGTAATTATTTACCTTCTTTATATACTTTAGGAACTTTCCCCATCTTTTTCAATTCAGTATTGTAATTTCTTGCTAATATCTATGCATAACTATAGCCAGCTCAAAAGGAACGGGCGTTTATCATTTACAACATTATAATCATTATAAAACATTATAAATTCTAATCAGTTTCTGTGATTAATCGAATCTGTCTCCCACCTCACCCCACCACCATCACCTTTCCCCTCCCACCATCACCAACACCTCCCACCCCATCACCTCCTCCCTCCCACCATCACCAACACCACCCCCCCCCCCCCCCCTCCCACCATCACCAACGACTCCCCTCCCACCCCCATCACCTCCCACCATCACCAACACCTCCCACCCCCACCACATCACCTCCTCCCTCCCACCATCACCAACACCACCACCCCCCCCCCCCCTCCCACCATCACCAACGACTCCCCTCCCACCCCCATCACCTCCCACCATCACCAACACCTCCCACCCCCACCACATCACCTCCTCCCTCCCACCATCACCAACACCACCACCCCCCCCCCCCCCCCCCTCCCACCATCACCAACGACTCCCCTCCCACCCCCCCATCACCTCCCACCATCACCAACACCTCCCACCCCCACCACATCACCTCCTCCCTCCCACCATCACCACCCCCCCCCCCCCCCCTCCCACCATCACCAACGACTCCCCTCCCACCCCCATCACCTCCCAACATCTCCCCTTCCACCATCACCAACACCCCCTCCACCCCTCTGCAGGCGTCCGAGGCGAGCCTCAGGTACCCAGGCTGGGCGCTGGCCATGATCGCCGTCCTCATCATCATCGCCACTCTGCCCGTTCCCATCGGCTACCTGCATTCCACTCTGCAGAGCCGCGCTGTGTCCCGCCTCCGGCCCCAAGATGGTGTCATCGCCGGCGTCGCCAGCTGCGTGGGTGGAGGTGGCCCGGAGGTGCACCGCGAGATGTACACCAAGTGCAGCTCCAACGAGCGTCTTGACGCTGCGTTGGAGGAGGAAGAGGAGGAGGAGGAGGAAGAGCAGAGGGGCGGAGGAGCAGTGCATTCCAGGGTGGGGTTCTTGCCTGCCCGCAGCGAGGAGCACTACCAACTCCTTCCCCAGCGGGAGGAGCTGGAGGAAGAGCGGGAGGAGGACACAGTGCTGTGATTGGTTCAGGAAACAGGAAGTAGCGGCGGTGACATGAAGGCTGAATGTCATCCAGAGGGAAGATGGATTGTTACTAATAACTCCTCACATGAGAGAGACAAGTAGTTTTTGTTATAGTCGTTGTGTTTAGCAGTACTTTGAACGTTTGAAACGCCTCAGCATTGGAGGTTCAGATTGGGAGGAGAAGCCAAGTGGTTTAGGTTCAACCAGCCTTCGGCAGACGGGCCAAATGCTCATGCTATCCTCTACTCCACTCCTTGGACAATGGCTAGCACAGGGGAGGGACATTCTATTCCCTCCACCTCTGGACTTCAATGAAATTGTTGACACATGTAAGTGTTCATGTGTTCATGAATGTAGGCCTTCACTCCAGGTGACCGATATGGCCTGATGTTTGCACACCTGTCCCACCTCAGCAGCAGGTGTAGTGGAGAACCAGTTTGACCAGTTGAAGTGCACCACAATCTCTCCACACAGCATTGTAACAATCAAGTGCTTTTAGATCATTAACTAAGATTATTTTAGCAAAATGTAAGTCCTGTTGTTGTTATTTCTGTCATGTCTCATTTGAGAACGTAAGATGCATAATGGGGATAAAGATTTGTTGAATGTAACCCAGTGATTGTGATTATCATGGTTGGATTTCAGTTTGATGAAAAGCTATATGACTACATATGTGGCAAATATAGTGTGCCTAGAGAATGTACACACAACACAAGATGCTGTACAATGATTGTGAATATCATACAATAACCCAAAGATTATTGAAGAAAGTTTTCTACATTAGAAAGTTTACTTGGCTGACTGCAACTTCTGGAGCCACTCTGGTATAGGCTGGGAAACTGGTTACTTTCCGCCTGTAACTGTGTTTTCATCTAGCTGTGTATTCATTTAGTTAGTTGTATATAGTTTGAATGTGATGGGGGCGCTGTTAAATGAAACTGCTAGCCGGGGGGGGGGGATTTTCTGATCCTCCGTCATCGTTACCATGGGCAACCGCATTTAGCTCTGTATGAGCGTCATCAAATATGTCAAAATATAGAGTGGAAGTGCCATTTTAAAATTATATTTTTTTGAAATAACGAGAAGCAGGTAAAATGTATAATCCTGATGTAACTACCGAACATTCACCCAGTCCATGCGAAACCCATCACTGAAACACAGGGGGATGTTGACAATGTCCCATCATATTAGTTAATGAATCGTAAACTTGTTAAGTCCAAGCATATGTAACAAAACTTCAGCTGGGGAAAGTTACCTCAGCTGAGAATATTGGCTGTAGTAGGCCTATAACGTTGACTGCCTATTAGTGAGATATGTAAGGTAATATAGAATAGCTCACAACAACATGACTCTTTATCCTCATGGCCTTCAAGCTAGTTTTCTGATGAGTTGATCTGTTGAGCTGAATTCATGGTTATGGTGTGTCAGTATAAGCCTACCTTTCATATCAATATTGTTTTGGTGTTATACTGTATTTCAGGCTAGATATTTTGGGTTTGTTCTATTTCTTGGTTCACTATTTAAAACCACCTTGAATGTCTGCTGTATTTCTTTAGAGCATGGTCTTGACCTCGTATAGGGAGATGACAAGGATGCAGTGATTATGGTTACCAACCCTACTAAACCGACCCTCTAGATGGCAACGCACGACTTAGACGAGACTAGAGAAAATCCACCCATCATCAAACCACCTCTACGGCTTATCCTTCACAAGGACATCGGTGAACGTGGAAAAACATGACATCTCGGATAACTAAATGGAGCTAAAACTCTTCTAAAACGCCTCTTGGATAAACCAATAAAATTACAAATAACAAAGTAAATTGTGTTCTCTCTCTATGAAAATAAAAACAGACATAAGCCATGATGGCCGCATATATATTTTAAAGTATAACGCTGACAAGACCGTTGTGTGCAAAAGTCCTTCAACACCGATGAAGCGCTCCGTCAGACTGCGAGGTGGACAGACAGACCATCTTGTCTATATTTGAGTGGATGTGTGTTGGCGTGCGGACGGCGGCGCGCGGGGAGGAAGGGGATGGGAGGAGGAGGGATGGGAGGAGGAGGGGGAGGAGGGATGGGAGGAGGAGGGGGAGGAGGAGGGGGGAGGAGGAGGGGGGGGGGGGGGTTGGGCGCGCTCAGGCGGGATAAGGGCGCGTGCAGGACCACAGCACACCGGCCGGGTCAAGGAGCTGCAAGGATGGAGATCAGACCAGATAGGTTTAAAGCTGTGGCGGGAAAAACCCTTGGGAAAATACACAGGTAGGCCCTGCGAGGAGTTGTTTTGGATTGTCCTAACTAATTTTGTTTTAATTGTCCGTGGGTTCATTCACTCACTGAGAATAGCTGCGCCCCAATCCGCCATCTGTCCTTGTCGCTATGGCCCCATTGAGCAACTTTCTGTTTCACGGGAAGTTTGCGTGTGTGGTCTATAGGTTATTATAGTTATATATCTATATCTATAGTTATTAAATACATTTCGGTGTTTGGATTAGAGAAGAGAGGTTTTGGAATCGCGTGAAATGCGCCTGAAGTCCTTTCGCGGTCTAATACATCTGTTATCCATGTTATAGTTTAGGCAGGCGGTCTACTATAACATCTGTTATCCATGTTATAGTTTAGGCAGGCGGTCTACTATAACATCTGTTATCCATGTTATAGTTTAGGCAGGCGGTCTACTATAACATCTGGTATCCATGTTATAGTTTAGGCAGGCGGTGTATTATAACATCTGGTAACCATGTTATAGTTTAGGCAGGCGGTGTATTATAACATCTGGTATCCATGTTATAGTTTAGGCAGGCGGTCTATTATAACATCTGTTATCCATGTTATAGTTTAGGCAGGCGGTCTATTATAACATCTGTTATCCATGTTATAGTTTAGGCAGGCGGTGTATTATAACATCTGGTAACCATGGCAGGCGGTGTATTATGACATCTGTTATCCATGTTATAGTTTAGGCAGGCGGTGTATTATAACATCTGGTATCCATGTTATAGTTTAGGCAGGCGGTGTATTATAACATCTGGTATCCATGTTATAGTTTAGGCAGGCCTGGCGTAGGAGCGGCTCAAATATTATGGGTTTTTTTGTCAAATAAATTCTTCAGAAGGGTTTTGTTTTTGGTTGTTGAAAATACACTGGCTTAATTGTCCGTGACTAATTCTGGTTCATTTTGGCGGTGGAAAATATTTTTGCTTAAATTGACGATATTATGACTGGAAAGAAAAAAAAAATCTAAATCTTAAACGACATTTTTTTTAATCTTTCCCTGAGCGGTTACGTAATTTTTTCCGTGCGTAATGTGTGCGTTCTGAGCGACTAAACGGGATGGCCATATGGAACTAAACGGGATAATCCATCAGTAAGTGTTGAAATTATTTGCTATAATAATGATTAGGCCTACAAAAAGTCATTTTGTATTTGTCTACATTTGTGGCTGTAGACAACACAATCGTGTTTCATTCTTTTCACAGTTCTAGCGGCAATTATTTCTTTAATGCTCTAAATTCTTACACTTAGTTTGTATAGGGAAGAGTCATGCTCTTGCCAATAACAAAAGTTGTCTTTTTTCATTTTAAAATCATACAACTGTCACCGCTAGCTGCTAATATTCAAGGCACCATTACCCATGAAAAGTAAACTGAGAAAAGAAGAAATTGGAGGCAACGCTGGCGCCACATGTAATAACGGCTGCGTTAAGCTTGCGATTTGAGGTATAACCAAACGTATAAATCCCGTCCTGAAATAGCCCGTTTTTCAGTCCAGCTGTCAGACCATGCAAATCCCTCAACCCCCCCCCCCCCCCCCCCCACCCAACCCATCCCCGAGTCATGTCACTTCCTCTCCCTCTCGCCCACCCTCCCACTCTCCCCCATCCATCCATCAATCCATCGTCCATCTGTTCATCTGTCCATATGTCTGTCTTTCCATCCATCCATTTATCATCCGTCCAACCGTCCATCCATTACGTTGAACCATTGAGGCAACCCTCAGCCTTTCCGGTGACTGGGATTAACTCTGGAAGATCACGCAGATCACAGTCTCTCTCTCTCTGTCTCTCTCTCTGTCTCTCTCTCTCTCTCTCTCTCTCTCTCTCTCTCTCTCTCTCTCTCTTCTCTCTCTCTCAGGTCCCGTGCACACTCAGGTCCCATGCACGCTCAGATTTGGCCTCTGATTGGTTCGTGTGGACCTGCCCTAGCTTAGCCAATAGATATGCAGATTATATGTGGCTACAAGTGTTGCATGTGAGCAAGAGCAAAAAGCCAACAAGGGAAATGGAACCAAGTGAACCAGCTGTGCTTTGTGCATTGTGCATGCTGACCCTTCGTGTGTGTGTCTATGTCTGTGTTTGTGTGTGTGCATACATGTACAGGGAGCACATGTATATGTGCATGTGCCACATTACTAAATGTAAACATAGCTTTGCTGAGGAGGTTGAGATCAGAACGCAAAGGCGTGTTGCAGTGCAGCCAGTGGGCATCCCTCCCTGTACTCTAGTAGCTGCTGTAAGCAGCCTCTCAACCCCTCGGTCCCTCTCGGATGAAAGCCTACCAGAGGTCATCTATTATTTAAAGATTTTCTCCATCAGAATGCATCTCCTGTTTCTATATTAAACTCTGGTAAGCATAAACCTAAGCACTGAGAGGTCACCAGCAACCTCTCTCTCTCTCTCTCTCTCTCTCTTTGCACCTCCACCCCACCTCTCCTCACTGCTTCCTCCATCCTCACCAACTCCTCCATTCTTACCACCTCCTTCCATCCTCATTGCTTTGCCATTCTTTCTTTATTTCCTTGTGTGTATGTGTCTCTCTCTCTCTCTTTGCACCTCCACCCACCTCCTCCATCCTCACTGCAACCTCTATCCTCGCCACCTTCTCCATCCTTACCACCTCCTCCATCCTCATTGCTTCCTCCAGCCTCACTACTTCGCCATTCTTTCTTTATTTCTTCGAGTGTGTGTGTGTGTGTGTGTGTGTGTCTCTCTCTCTCTCTCTCTCTCTCTCTCTCTCTCTCTTTGCACCTCCACCCCACCTCCTCCATCCTCACTGTATCCTCCATCCTCACCACCTCCTCCATCCTTACCACCTCCTCCATCCTCATTGCTTCTTCCAGCCTCACTACTTCGCCATTCTTTCCTTATTTCCTCGAGACAGATAAGAGGAATGTGTGTTGCGGTAGAACAGTAGAACAAACTCACCACCGCCTCTAAAATGGTGCACACATTTCTGCGTGTCATCCAAAGACCACCTACGTGTTTCTGTAAGAACGGCACCGAGGAGGAGTTGGCGTATGTTGTCTTAGGTAACACTTGACACTAGTTAAAGATAGCTGGAAAGAGATAAACTACCCATTATGAATCCTATTAAATTCATTCAATTCTATCTATCTATCTATCTATCTATCTATCTATCTATCTATCTATCTATCTATCTATCTATCTATCTGTCTATCTATCTATCTATCATATCAAGGTCTGTGTTATCTTTATCAAGAGAAAAGCATTGTTTGCAAGCAATCAATTAACATAAAATAATAAGTACATTTGCCCATGGTTGTTATAGTTTACATTACGTGTATGACACTGTACTTGTATGAAATTACAAAGCAAACAGTAAAACACTTTTTGTTTCGTAGGCAGTGCATCATGCTATTATTAGTCATTCACTGTGTGTGTGTGTGTGTGTGTGTGTGTGTGTGTGGGTGGGTGGCTGGGTGGGTGTTGTCCGTGTGTGTGTGTGTGTGAACAAACTGGTGCAGGCTGTGTACAAATATTAATCATTGATCAGTTGAAAGGAGGCAAATGTGTTCAATGGAAGTCATGGTATGTTGATGCTTAAATAATAAGTGTGTGTGTGTGTGTGTGTGTGGGGGGGGGGGGTGCTCTCTCCCTAGGTGACACAGTCCCACTGAGACCCAATCTGTTCACAAGAGAGAGACAAACAGACAAACAGACAGACAGACACAGAGAGAGAGCGAGAGTGAGAGAGAGGGGGTGGGGTTGTTAGTAGTGTAGAAAACACTGTTAAATCAAATATTATGGTCACTTTTATATCACTGTCAGTTGCTTGCAGAAGAAGGACTTTTACATTTCGGGCTTCACGGTTAAACAAACCAACAATGAATACATCACCTGCCACTGTGCTCTGACCTAACACCACAGTGACAATGTTAAGGTGGCGTGGGAACACACACACTACAACACACACTATACAACTAGGATGTGTGTGTCTGCCATTATATAATCACTTGGATCTCTCCCTCTCTCATTCGGTCTCTCTTTCTCACTTTCATCTCTCTTCCTCTTACTTTCTCTCTCTCTCTCTCTCTCTCTCTCTCTCTCTCTCTCTCTCTCTCTCTCTCTCTCTCTCTCTCTCTCTGTCTCTCTCTCGCTCTCTGTCTCTCTCTCGCTCTCTCTCTGTCTCTCCCTCGCCCTATCATCCTCTTATGAGGGATTACCCAGGATACTCTCTGAATTGGTGAATTTAATATGAAAGGTAAAAAATGTCCTGCGTCCAACGTCACTCACTTCCTACTATATAGCAAATAAAAAAGAAAAGAAAAATCTATTCCTAACTTAGTTTTAAACTTAAAAATTAGATGGTTGATATTTCCTCTAAATAATGGCAATATATATATATATATATACGCAGTCTGTATGTACAGACTGCGTATATATATATATATATATATATATATATATATGTATGTACAGACTGCGTATGTGTGTGTGTGTGTGTGTGTGTGTGTGAATAATTGATTTTACTATGTTACACCGACTTTTGGTCTTCATATATCATCTTTTGTCACTCCATGGCACTTTAAATTTGTATACATCCAGAAAAGAATAAGGGATCACGTTTACTTTGCTATATTTACAAAACGAAGCATGAGCAAGTAAAATAACAACACTGTTTCTAGATTGAAAGTTGCCCTTCAGTTCCATATCATCTATTTTGGCCTCCCATTGCTGGAATCATGATATAGCAGAATGTCAACACAGGTGAGACTGCTGACTGATTCTGCTGTTTCCGCTCATTAAGTGTTGCCAGCTGAGACTGTTCAGGTTGCCGCTACGCTAACTAGAGAGCTACGCTAACTAGAGAGCTACACAAACTAGAGAGCTACGCTAACAGCAACGCTATGATGATGGACATTTCTGCCTTTCTCTTTTCATCTCTCTCTCTCTCTTTCTCCCCCTTTCACACACACATACACACACATTGATGTGTTCCTAACCACCATATCAACAGTTTATGATTATACAGTAACTCTATGTACACTCTAAGTATGTAGTGAGTGTGCTTGCATGACGCCGCTATGCAAAGACTGCATCATTTTTTTGTTGAAGCATACCAGGGTTAGAACCTTAACCATTGTGCTATTTATGGATGTAACAAACATACATACAATTACTTAATTTACACACACACACACACACACATGCACACACACACACACACACACACACACACACACACACATACACACGCACACACACACACACACACACACACACACATGCACACACACACACACACACACACACACACACACACATGCACACACACACACACACACACACACACACACACACACACACACACACACACACACACACATGCACACACACACACACACACACACACACACACACACACACACACACACACACATACACACGCACACACACCACATACACACACACCAATGCACCCAGGTTGCAATCCAGAGCACGCTAGTAATTAACAGTAACCTAATGATTGCTGTGGGCTAGTCTCGTTAGCTGCTAGCATATGTCTAGGTGTCGAGCTGCAATCTGTCATGGATTGTAATGGAGGTGTCTTCTGCTTGGATTGGACGTAGCTTTCTCCATACCCTGATCCCTGTCACAAGAGAACTCAAGAAATACAGTAGTTGTATTTAAAAAAAAAAAAAAAAAGTTGTGCATTGTCTAGCAGTCCCCTTTCTCTGTATTGTGTTCAAAGTGCTCTACAGTTCCAATGGTTGTTCTTAAGGTGATATGCCCAAACTCAAGCATCCTAAAATACTTCTGTATTATGTACTATTATTTTTGTAGTTTTAAGTGACGGTGGGTCTGTTTCCCAGCACGAGACATGTTGCTTGAGTTTGGAGCCGGGCTAAAGCATGCTGTCTAGGGCATTGTACATGTTTTTAGAACGCAGCTATTAGAGGTTCAGAGAGAAACGTGTGTTGGCCCACTGCGGTGATTTAGCAGTGATAGGGGTTATGTGTAATTATGGTTTCCTCTGGCCTGTACAGCATACATTTGTATTATATAAATCATATAATCCTAGCTAAACCGAAGGCTGGGTTAGGCCTTTACAATTTATATAATATAAATGTATTATAAATATATTATTATATTGTGAATGTGTTACATTACTCATAGCAAATTGTAAATATATACTTCTAATATTCATAGGTGAAGGACTAATGTGGCCAAAATTAGCTCTTTAAATTAGATGTAATGTGTGGGACAGAGATGTATGTGTGTGTGTGTGTGTGTGTGTGTGTGTGTGTGTGTGTGTGTGTGTGTGTGTGTGTATTGTGAAATCATATAATACCTGCCATCTTAAAGTGACAAGACGAGTCACCAGAAAGAGGTGGGAATGAGTGAAGCCACGCCCAGCAAGGGTTTGTTCTCCCGCGTTAATTTGCGGAAGTGGAGCGTTTTATCGTAATCCTAATCTGAATGTTTTCACAGATTAGCAGCGGAAGTGGGAGTGGAGAGACTCACAGTCAGACAGCTCATAAATGATAGAGAGCGCTAGAGAGAGCGGAGGATAGAGAGGGATAAGGAGAAAGATAGGGGGAGAGAGGGAGATGGAAAGAGAGGAGGAGAGAGGGAGAGGGAGGGAGAGAGAGAGAGAGAGAGAGAGAGAGAGAGAGAGAGAGAGAGAGAGAGGGAGAGATATATGAGGGAGATAGAAAGAGAGGGGGAGAGAGGTTGCAGAAAGGGGATGCGGTGGAGAGAGCCAGAGAGAAAGACAAAGAGGGAGGAGGAGAGAGAGGAAGGGGTTAGCAGGGAGGGGAGGGGAGATTGTACAGCCCATGTGAGACCTCATCACCATGGACAATTCTAATGTTTCAATTGTTTTGTACTTAACATGTGCTTGTAACTATTGTACTATTATACGTGTCAATTGTGGCACCCATTGCACTCCATACTGCATTCCTTCTTTAGATTCTTCCTGATAATTATGGAATTTGTTCTTGCCCTTTGGGGGGGTTAGGGCTAGGGGGTGTCATAAATGTATGATCTGTAAAGCCATTTGAGACTTTAACTGTGATTACTGTAATACCGTATGTTAGGCTACTACTAGTCTCTTAATACTGTATGTTAGGCTACTACTAGTCTCTTAATACTGTATGTTAGGCTACTACTAGTCTCTTAATACTGCATGTTAGGCTACTACTAGTCTCTTAATACTGTATGTTAGGCTACTACTAGTCTCTTAATACTGTATGTTAGGCTACTACTAGTCTCTTAATACTGTATGTTAGGCTACTACTAGTCTCTTAATACTGTATGTTAGGCTACTACTAGTCTCTTAATACTGTATGTTAGGCTACTACTAGTCTCTTAATACTGTATGTTAGGCTACTACTAGTCTCTTAATACTGTATGTTAGGCTACTACTAGTCTCTTAATACTGTATGTTAGGCTACTACTAGTCTCTTAATACTGTATGTTAGGCTACTACTAGTCTCTTAATACCTGGTGGGTCTATGAGAGGATGAGGGGATGATAGGATTATGCTGAATCTGCTTTGTGAAAATGAGGGAGTGAGTGAAAGCCATGTGCAGCTGGATTAAAATGAATGAATGAATGATAGATAGATAGATAGATAGATAGATAGATAGATAGATAGATAGATAGATAGAGAGATAGAGAGAGAGAGAGAGAGAGAGAGAGAGAGAGAGAGAGAGAGAGAGAGATAGATAGAGAGAGAGAGAGAGAGAGAGAGAGAGAGAGAGAGAGAGAGAGAGAGAGAGAGAGAGAGAGACAGACAGACAGACAGACAGACAGACAGACAGACAGACAGACAGACAGACAGACAGACAGACAGACAGACAGACAGACAGACAGACAGACAGACAGACAGACAGACAGATAGATAGATAGATAGATAGATAGATAGATAGATAGATAGATAGATAGATAGATAGATAGATGGACGGACGGACGGACGGACGGACAGAGATTAGAGTGATAGAAAGATAGATACATAGATACATACATAGATAGAGACACATGAAATAGACTTCAGCGGATTAGTGCAGAAGCTAAAGTGAATAATTCATCAAAACTCCAAGAGCATCAATAATTGACCACAATCCTACCCGACTTGCTGTGGTGCTGGTGAATAACTTTTTGGGCTTGGATGCATTGCCCAGGGAGCGTGGGAGAGCTGAGTCATTGTTCTAAATTAAGGAGTATCCTTCAGTTTGCTGGACCACAGTATTAAAAACAACATACCCGGATCTAAAGTAGACCCAGTCAGGTAGAGTAGGGTAGGGTAGACCAGGGTAGGGCAGGCTAAGACATACTGGATAAGCCAGGCTAGTAAAGGACTGGCTAGGTTAGGCTAAGCTAAGCAAGGCTAGACTAGGCTGAGCTAGGACAGGAATGGATAGGCTAGGCTAAGCTAGGGCAGGACTGGCTAGGCTAGGCTAAGCTAGGACAGAACTGGCTATGCTAAGCTAGGCTTGGACAGGACTTGCTAAGCTAAGATAGGACAGGACTGGCTAGGATAGGCTAAGCTAAGCTAGGACAGGACTGGATAAGCTAGGCTAGGCTTAGCTTAGCTAGGACAGGCTAGGCTAAACTAGGCTAGGGCAGGACTGGCTAGGCTAAGCTAAGCTAGGCTAGGACTGGATAGGCTATGCTAGGCTAGGCTATGCTATGCTAGGACAGGACAGGCTAGGCTAAGCTAAGATAGGCTAGGGTAGGACTGGCTAGGCTAAGCTAAGCTAGGCTTCGGCAGGATAGGATAAGAGAAGAGGCTAGGAAAGGATAGGATATGATGATGGCTAGGTTAGAATAGGCTATGGATATGATAGGCTAGGATAGGTTAGTATCTAATATGATGGGATAGAACACACAGTTGTTTTGGTGGTCCTCATGCTGGGTGATTCTCCAGCTCAGTGGGTATGTAGATCAGCCCAGTGGATGCCACGGAAGCTACGTGTGTGTGAGTCCCCACGTCGTAAATTACTCACACTGCACACTGTGCTTCATATCGTAATGTGTGTGCAGACATGTATACCTGGCATGTGTGTGTGTGTGTGTGTGTTGTGTGTGTGTGTTTGTGTTTGTGTGTCTGTGTGCGTGTGTGTAATTGACAGAGAGAGGTTCTAGTACACAGATGGCCTCTCTCCTGAATTCTGTTTGACAGCTATGCAGGGCTGGTTTATTTATGTATCTATTTTTTTTTTTTTTTTTTTTTACATTAAATTGAGAGTTCCTTTCTGACCCGAGTGGCTTTGACTAAAAATCACTGCACAAATGAATCTAACAATCTTGTCATTGTGCATAACTGTTTATTTATATTCTGATGGCAATGATTCAGCTATGGATGAGAAAGACAGAAAGAGAAAAAGTCATACAGAATATGAATGTTTGTTCAGTATTTAGAAAGAAAGAAATATGAAAGAAATAAAGAAATATGAAAGAAATAAAGAAATATGTAAAACATCTGAATGTTTCAGCGAAGCTGGAATAATCTTAACCTTGAGGACTTAAAATGTGCATCAGCTGTCACCTCTTTCAAAAGCTAACCTTGCTACTGTCCCCGGCCTTGTGATAAACTATCGCAACGCTCATAAGCTTGAGGAGGGATGAGGCTTGAGAAGGGGTGAGGCCTGGTGAGGGGTGGGGAGGGGTAAGGGGGGAGGGATATGGTCCTCTGGCCAGCTCTCCTCCCAGCCAACTTACCAGTAGGTCCACTAACAGATGCTTCCACACACTGGGATGCTGAGTCAGACGTGACATGAACATATCTGTGTGTGTGTGTGTGTGTGTGTGCGTGTATGTGTGCATGCTTGCGTGTGTGTGTATCTGCTGCTTTGTTGACACTGCTATGGTAATGTCATGATTATGTCTCATGAATTGTTAATCTCTTTGAAAGCCACTGCGGTAGATTCATGAGATCTTGGCTGTTAACCGATTTAAAGGCAGTTAATAAACACATTCACGGCCATGCAGTCAATTACACCTATTTAAATTTACAGTCATATTATACAGTACACACACACTATGCCCGCAGACACAACACATAGGGCAGAAGGGATTTGGGTGAAAATAAAATACAAATAGGTGTACACTGGTCTAAATTTTCTTTGTTTTATTGCAGGGTAATTTCATCCAAAAGCATATTGCTATTTGTCAAGTTGCAAGAATTTTGTCTTTTTGGCGATTTGAAGGGTTTTTGGGAAAAATAAATCTCTATCTCTCTCTGTCCAAAAGCAGGACTCTTAAAGACCACGGCCGCCTCTCCACCATCTGTTTAGTTTTTATACTCTCCCTCTCTCTGTGAAACTCTTTTTCATTGATTATCTCTCTCTCTCTGTCTTTTAGTCTCCCTCCCTGCCTCTCTTGGACTCTATCTCAATTCAATTCAAACAAGTATATTGGAAACACATTTACATAACTCTATGGTTGACACTCTCTATTTACTAATTACTCCTATTTAGTCATTTGCATTTGACGCATTCATCCAAATTCAAAAGTGAATTTAGATACAGTTCATTGGGTTGAGACAGCGGGCAGGTATGTTGCTCAAGGATGCAAACAGGTAGGTTACACGATGGAACACGGACACTGGGGATCAAACCCGGTACCTTTTGGCTGCTGGACACAGAACACCCTCACCGTGACACTAACTAACCTTCCCCTCTCCCTCTCTACCACTCTCTCTCCCTCCCTCCATCCTCTCCCCCCAGGCTGATCGAGAAGAGGCAGCCCAATGGAGAGACCATCGAGCTGTCGGCGGAGGGTCGTCCGGAGCTGGTGCAGGAGAAGGAGATGCCCGTGGTGGACTGCACCTGCTTTGGCCTGCCGCGTCGCTACATCATCGCCATCCTGTCGGGCCTGGGCTTCTGCATCTCCTTCGGCATCCGCTGCAACCTGGGCGTGGCCATCGTCAGTATGGTCAATGACCACACTGTCTACAAGGGCAACAAGGAGGTCCTGGTGGTACGTTTGTGTGTGTGTGGTGTGTGTGTGTGCATGCATGCAGATGGGGTCGCAGAAGGGGGGGGGGGGGGGGGGGGGTAGGGTGTGGTTTTAGGGTTAGGTGAAGGGTTTGGTTTTAGGGTTAGGGTTTAATTTTAGGGTTAAGGTTTGGCAGTAGGGTTTAGGGTTAGGGTTTGGTTTTAGGGTCAGAATTTGGTTCTAGGGTTAGGTTTTAGGGTCTTTTTAGGGTTAAGGTTTGGTAGTAGGGTTTAGGGTTAGGGTTTGGTTTTAGGGTCAGAGTTTGGTTTTAGGGTTAGGTTTTAAGGGTTTGGTTTTGGTTTTACCCTGAGGGCCCTTGGGTCCTCGGGGGTCTGTTTCTGAAAAACCACTTTGAACAAGGTAACAGAGTTTGCACACAGTCTCCCCGTGGCAAGGGTTCCCGAAAAAGACGCCAGGGTGACTTTTAAAATAAAAGAAGCATGT
The DNA here is from genome assembly GCA_030340625.1 of Merluccius polli. Classification (NCBI taxonomy): domain Eukaryota; kingdom Metazoa; phylum Chordata; class Actinopteri; order Gadiformes; family Merlucciidae; genus Merluccius; species Merluccius polli. The sequence goes on from JAOPHQ010001164.1 coordinate 112,057, forward strand.
ATGACGGAAGAACATTTGTTTTTATTATTATTATTCTGCAGATGTTTGGGTCAAAAAAATGTTGCTGTGGGACAAAAAGTCTAGGACCCCTGGGTTAGGGTGTGTATCTCCCATCCTTAAAGCTTCTGGGTCCATAACTCAATCTATACCTGTGTGTGTGTGTGTGTGTGTGTGTGTGTGTGTGTGTGTGTGTGTGTGTGTGTGTGTGTGTGTGTGTGTGTGTGTTTGTGTGTGTGTGTGTGTGTGTGTGTGTGTGTGTGCCCCTTTGTATGTGTGTGTGTGCAGGCGGCTCAGTTTTCCTGGGACCCAGAGACAGTTGGGATGATCCACGGCTCCTTCTTCTGGGGCTACATCGTCACGCAGATCCCTGGGGGGTTCATCTGCCAGAAGTTTGCAGCCAATAGGTGAGACAGATCTACCCAGTAGCAGGCCTTGCTCTCGTGACATCATCCAGTGACCCAATGACAACACAGCTGTAGACTCACCTAAAACCAAACCCTAACCCTAATGCTAACCCTAAAACCAAACCCTAACCCTAAAACCAAACCCTAGCCCTAATGCTAACCCTAAAACCAAGCCCTAACCCTAAAACCAAACCCTAGCCCTAATACTAACCCTAAAACCAAACCCTAACCCTACAATGAAACCCTAACCCTAATGCTAACCCTAAAACCAAGTCAAGTCAATTTTGTATAGCCCTTAATCACAGTTACAGTCTCAAAAGGCTTCACAGGCCACACATTTTATGACACCCCCTAACTCCAGCCCCCCAAAGGGCAAGAAAAAACTCCCTGGATTATCAGGAAGAAATCTTGAGAAGGCATGCAGAGTGGGGGATCCCTCCTTCCAGGGATGGTTAGGAGTGCAATGGGTACCATAAGTGACACACATAATATTACAGCAGGCATTTAAAAAAAATATATATATAAAGAATAAGAAATTAATTTGTCCATGATGATGAGGTGCTGGCTGGTGAGCAGCTAGTAGCCGTCCAGTGCAGTGGCCGGACATCCAGTCATGATCACAACACCCTAAGACACAGACAACATTGTGGTTAGATGGGACACACACACACACACACACACACACACACACACACACACTCAATCTAGTACCTGTTGGCAGCAGGGGTAGGCTAGTGCTGACTAACAGGTCGATTTAGCTGTAATGAGAGCTGAGAGACACTGCTCCTCTACTCCAAATGAGCAAGTAAAGAGGTAGGTTTTAAGTTTAGATTTGAATTCATCACCAGAGTCAGCTTCCCTGATTACAGGTGGTAGACTGTTCCACAGATATGACACTTGGTAAGAGAACACTCTGTGTCCTGCTGATTTATTTTTATCTTTAGGGATTTGTAGAAGGCCAGCTCCTGAAGAGGCGAGAATTTTCTTGTCCTAGTTAGGAGTCGGGCAGCAGCATTCTGTACAAGCTGGGGGCTTTTCGTAGTAGAGTAAACCAGAGAACAATGCATTGTCCGCTGTGGATAGCATTTGGTCTAATTTTAGCAATATTTCTAAAATAAAGAATGCAGTTCTGGTAATGCTTTTTACATGTTGATCAAAAGAAAGCATAGGGTCGAACAAGAGACCAAGATTTTTGACACATGAACTTTGAGAGATAGTAGAGTCCTCAAAACGTGTGACATCTCCAATTGAGTTTGTTGTTGCTTTGGGCCAATGACTATCAGCTCTGTCTTTCCTGTATTAAGCTGCAACTGTATTAAGCTGCAAGCTTGGGACATCCATCTTTTAATTGCAGTCAAGCAGGATTCAACCTGGATCTGGGAGTTATTTGATCCAATAGGAATGTAGCCTACATTTGAGTGTCATCGGCATAGCAGTGAAAACTAATTCCGTAGCTGCGAATAATATTGCTGAGAGGAAGCATGTAGATTGCAAAGAGCAGTGGACCAAGGACCGACCCTTGGGGGAGTCCTAAGCTTAGGTTGCAGTGTTTCGATTGTGAGTCTTCACAGAGAACGAATTGCATTCTGTTTGTGAGATAGAATCTGAACCAGAGAAGCCTTTGATGTCAACATAATGTTCATAAGACAATCAAGAAGAATGCTATGGTCGATTGTGTCGAAGGCGGCGCTAAGGTCAAGCAGCACCAGCAGGGAGCTTGCATTGCTGTCCATGGTAAGAAGAACATCGTTTACCACTCTGGTCACAGCGGTTTTAGTGGAATAGAAAGTCCTAAACCCAGACAGAAAGGGTTCAAATAAGTTGTTCATCATCAGATGATTGATGGTTTGGTTAGCTACAATTCTTTCCAGTACTTTAACAAGGAAAGGAAAGTTAGAGATGGGCTGATAGCTGCTGAGTACTTCAGGGTCTTGCCAGGCTTCTTGAGTAGAGGTTTTATAACAGCGGTCTTAAAAGTAGAGGGAACTGTTCCAGTCGACAGGGATAAGTTCATGATGTTGAGCATAGCAGGTCCAACCGTTGGGAAGAGTTCCTTAAGAACCTTGGTAGAGAGAGGATCCAGCATACAGGTAGTGCGTTTAGATGCCTGTGTTAGTTTAGCAAGTTTATCCAAGGAGATTGTGCTGAACTGCAGGAAGGTTGCTTCAGGGGGGGCGTGTGGTGCCGCTCTTGTAGGCCGATCAAGATGAAAGGTGGGGGAAGCTAGCCTAGAACTCTAGACACCCCCTAGCGGCAGCAAATTTATTTGGCAGCTAGTGTAGGTCTAGCATAGCTCCGTCCGCTTTTTGGTGCTGGAAACACCAAGTGTGTCTTGTATGTATGACCAATCACAGCGTGAGGGGCGGAGTCGAAAGCCGGGTTACCTAATGACGACAGAAATGCGACGGTTCTGTGTTAGAGGTAAACAATGGCTGCTGCTGCTGGCGAACGGCTGTCTTTCCACTCGGCTTTGGCCGCGACTCTTCAAGACTTTAAGTTAACATTTTATTTGAGAAAAGAACAAAGAACGGCACTGAAGTCTTTCCTCGAAAATAAATATTTATTCTGAGTTTTGATTAATTACGTAGTCAGAGCCGTCGCTCTGACTACGTCACCTTCTTCGTTGCTCTGATTGGTTGTAGCGCTGTCCTATTGCGTGCAGAGGGAACTTGAAAGACAACCGTTTATCCCGCCCACACTGCCAATGGAGCTGCGCCAGACCTTACATCTTTCTGATGTAGGTCTGGCTTGCCAGGCTAGGGGGAAGCATCAATCTCTTTTCTAATTGATTCGATTTTGTGTTCGAAGAAATCCAAGAACTTGCTTGCAGAGAGGGAGGAGCCCACTTTCTGTGGTTGTTTTTGCATCAGAGTTTTGACGACACTGGGTTGTTTTTGTTTTGTTGTTGTAATTAATGACACATTTTTTTAGAAGCGGTTAACGCCATTTGCATTCTACTTTTGTGCAGCATTGTTTAAGGGTGCGAGTGTCTTTATTAAACTATGGCGTCGGTCTTTTTGTAGTTGGCTTTTTAATGGTGAGAGGAGCAGCAGAGTCAATGGCTGAAGATAAGGCAGTGTTGAAGTCATCCGTGAGCCTATCCGTGGAGCCCCTATAGTGAGAAAGAGGTAACTTATCTTCCATGGCTGCAGTAGTTGCAGGGGTGATACGACGGTAGCTGTAGGTAGCCTGGCGGTCGTCGTAGGGGCAAGATACCACCACCTGGAAAGTGAGCAGAAAGTGGTCAGATAAAGATGAGGTATAAGATGAGACCACCAAGTCTGAAATTTCAACACCACAGGTCAGAACAAGATCCAGCGTGTTTCCACCGTTGTGGGTAGGGTGCTGGACAAGCTGTTTGAAACCAAACATATCTGTAATAGACAGATGTCAGATGTCATAGATGTCAGAATATGTAGTAAGATCGGCTGCAAATTCAGAGAACTCATTCACGAAAAGTATGGGCCTGGGGGCCGGTAAAGTATGGCTAAAAAGAATGAATCTGCAATGCTTTTTGTTTGTTTAATAGGGACTGAGGAGCAGAAAGCAAGCACCTCAAAAGATGAAAATGTATAGTTATTTTTCAGTTTTAGGATGAGTTTTGAATTTGAGATTAGGGCCACCCCACCACCTTTTTTTGATTCTCGAGATAATTGTGAGCTAATGCAGTTGGGTGGGGTTTGCTTTGTTTAATGGGAGATATACTTCTGGTTTTATCCAGGTTTCACATAGGCCCAGGATATCTAGCTTATTTTCAACAATTAGATCCTGGAACATAAGCCTAACCCTAACCCTAACCCTAACCCTAACCCTGACCCTATTCATGAATCAAATTTTGAGCTCTTCAGTTTTATTAAAGTTAGAGGGAGTTGGGTGACCAATCAGCTCTGAGGAAGAGGAGGTAGGAGAGATAGCATTGCAGATTCACGAGTTGGCAGTCGCTGCTGTGGCCAATATTAAACCTGGAAGCGCCTCAGTGTCAACATTACGTGCTACATCACCCAGGCTGACTGGCTTAGCTAACCCACCCAATGATCTACACTGCAACATTGGCTAAAATGTTGCTAGCAGATTCACTAATCACCTGCATACCAGCGTGCTGTCGGTGGATGTGTCACGCCTGGCTAAGACATCTATCTATGTTCCCTGACATAATTGAGGCGCCTAACCCAGTAGGGTGAAGGCCGTCTCCAGTCATCAGCACGCCAGGGCGGCCCCACATGGAGGGCCAGTTATCTAAAAAAACCTAAGCCCTGCTCTTGATTATAGCATGCCAACCAACGATTTAGGGCCATTGACCTACTGTAACGCTCATCATTACCCCTGATAGGTAGAGGGCCAGAGAGAATGAATTGATGCCGACACGTCTTTCTGGCGAAGTCACACACTATGTTGCTCTTTGTGACTTCTGATTGCCTCATCCTAGTATCGTTGGTGCCGACATGAATTACAATGTTGTCGAAACTAGTGTCGGTGTTGGGTGCATATAATCTAGTTCTGTGTGTTTTAAGATTAGCTTCTATGTCGGGAGCCCTGGTCCCTGGTAAGCAAATAATGTGAGCTGGCAAGTGTAATCTAACTTTCCATGTCACAGAGTCACCTATGTCTAGTGTTTTCCCTCCCGAAAGAGACTTGCGAGGAGGGTTGCCTCCCGTCGCAAGTGGGGAGGCAACCCCACTTGCTAGCGCTAACTCTACAAGACCTGGCAGGTCTCTTTTCTATGCTCTCTGGGGTATCTGTCTTTTCTATGGACGCTGTCTTTTCCTCCTCTAGCTGACAGATACGTCTCTCTAGGAGAGCTATCTTTTCTACGAGGGAGGCGCAGGAGCAAGAGCAAAAGGAGTCCATGCTTACCTTGTTTGATGTAGGATGGAGCGCCCACTGCAAAATACAGTGCAAGTACAATATAAAACAATAAAACAATACAGGTTGCTAATACAACAATCGGTAGAGATCGCTAACAACAATCAGATTATATAATAGTAGCGTTTTAGCAGACGGGGGCTGATAGTGACCTGGTAACCAAACCAAACAAACCAAACAACTCTCTGGAAGCAGCGTCACCGGCGTCACGCAGCAGCGCCAGAGTCTAAAACAGAGAAGCAGAGGTTAGGCAGCAGTGCTCTAATACTAACCCTAAAACCAAACCCTAACCCTACAATGAAACGCTAACCCTAATGCTAACCCTAAAATCAAACCCTAAAACCAAACCCTAAAACCAAACCCTAAAACCACAACTCTGAACTGTAACGCTGAGGAGAAATACAGATACATCGGCTTATAACAATACACAGTTTAACCATCCAGTGATGGAAATATATGCCTTGATTTATTAACATAACATTCATAACATATAACATATTCCGTTTGGTGGACGCTTTTATCCAGAGCATCTTACAATACTATAAATACCTACAATAACAACCATACATTCTTGGTATTGTTGGCCCCAGTGGGAATCAAACCCTTATCCCTGCTGGTGTTAATACCATGATCTACCAGTTGAGCTAGACATGTTTTATATTGACTTGATTATTGTGATAGTAAATAATGTAAGTTACCAGATAACATCAATTTATTGACCCTTGGTTGTACTATTTGCAATGATATTTTGAATAATTTCATGTCAAATTTCCTATGATTATTAGCACATTTTTTCCATATAGTCTTAATTATGAGCAGCGGTTTGTGATGAGGTTGTGTTGTGTATATACGTATACTATATATGTTTGTTATATGTATATATGGTTGCTATATGTATATATGTTTGTTATATGTTTATATGGTTGTTATATAGGCCTATATGTTTTTATATGTATATATGGTTGTTATATGTATATATGGTTATTATATGTATATTGTTGTCTTATGTATATATGGTTATTATATGTATATATGGTTGTTATTTGTATATGTGGTTGTTATATGTAGCGTTTCTGTGTGTGTTCATCAGGGTGTTTGGCTTCGCCATCGTAGCGACGTCTACCCTCAACATGCTGATCCCTTCAGCCGCACGCTGCCACTACAGTTGTGTCATCCTGGTCAGGATATGCCAGGGACTGGTGGAGGTATCTGCGCACACACACACACGCACACTGTGTGTGTGCATGCGCACGCACGCTATGGGGGCATTTTATGCCAGCGAACTATACTAAAACGCCTAAACCGCGTCGCCTACGTCTGCATAAAGACTGAAAAATACGCGTGCGTACAGACACGCGTATTGCGAGTACACCAAAACTGAAGGGGTGACGGGTGATAAGTGTCATGCCACGTGCGAACGCAGCGGACGCCTGTGTGCACGCTCTTCTCAATGTACAAATAACCCAGACAAAAAACAACGGAAAAAAACGGTCTGTTTATTGTTTAAAATGTAAAAAAACGAACAAAAACCCACGGTATTTCAGTTTTCCCGTTTTTTTTTTGTTAAAACGAAATATCAAACTGACAAAAGGCCTACATGGACCTGTTAGTCTCTCTCTCACTCTCTCTCTCTCTCTCTCTCTCTCTCTCTCGCCCTCTCTCTCACTCTTAAGGTTTGAATGATATTGAATTGATATTTAATGATAGTAAGGGTAAAAGGGATGATTAAAATAATTTCAGCTACTTAAAAATAAAAATATCCTGACAGCTTTGATGGGGCTTGGGGTTCATCTATAACTTATGCTTTCTTATAAACAATCCCGTAAGAACCCGCGATTGTTGACACTAGACAAATAAAAAATACAAAATAAAAAAATAAAAAAATGACGGCGGGCCGGCTCGGCCTGAAATCGTCCGGCCGTTCGGGAAATCTCCAGAACCTCCTATGGCCGCCCGTCCCTAAACTGCCACATCGTCTCTCTTGGTAATACATGGACTGCTTGAATTGTGAAGCGAAGCAGCTGTTAAACTCAAAATTCGTCATCATAAAGTAACTGATTATTTGTACATTGAGACGAGCGTGCGCACAGGCGTCCGCTGCGTTAACGCGCGGCACGGCACCAATGACCCGTCGCTATTGGATTTCCACAAACACTACACAGCGTGTGCTGTACGCTTACTTAACAGTCACGCGTGGTATTCACGTCACGTAGGCCTATTTGAGGCGTAGTTCACCCGTCACGCACACGTCACGTAGGCGTATGCGCAAACAACGCGTGTGCAGCGTCTGCGTGACGCCTGCGTGACGATCGTCTGTCCACTGAAAGTGAATGGAATTTACACGCGCACGTTGGAGGTTTGATGTCATCGCATAGGCGCTGTACACGCGTTTTAGTATAGTTCGCTGGCATGAAATGCCCCCCATAGCACGCACACACACACAGTCACTCAAAAACACTCAATGCACGCTCACAATCACATACACACATGCCCTTAGACACCTACACACACATAAGCACACGCACACACACAAACGCGCGCAAGCACACACACACACACACACACACACACTCACACCCTGATGTATATAAACATTTATTCCTTTGTGTGAATATTTGAAAAAGCCCATTTACCAGTCTGCAGTTTGGTCAGTTGGGAATCTCTGCAGCAGTGGGTGTGTGCACGCTAAAGTATGTCTGTTGTTAATGTATATTTAATGTACACAATACAGAGTGAATGCATGCAGATTACACAGACCCAGGTATGTGTGTGTTACTGATATATTGTTAATACACGTGCAGGGCGTATCGTACCCGGCCTGCCACGGTATTTGGGCCAAATGGGCTCCACCGTTGGAGCGGAGTCGCCTGGCAACCACAGCCTTCTGTGGTGAGGAACCCAGAAGATCCCATCTCCACCCCCCCCCCCCCCCCCACACACACACACACACACACACACACACACACACACACACACACACACACACACACACACACACACACACCCTGCAATCACTTCCTGCTTTCTGTCCACACACCAACCATTCATACAGTACAGTATATAGATATACACCCACAGTACCTTCAAAAGATCTGTTTTAATCCTTGTCACTCTTCATCCATCTTGTTGAGGGCAAAAGCTTGACGTCTGTGGCGTCAAATGTCGACTCTTTTGAATGTATTCATGGTTTAATTGCATCACATTATTGTGTCATCAAATTATTAACACTTTTACTCCATGCTCAAGTGCGATGAAATGAGAACAAAACAAGTAACTTTCTTCTTCTCCTGTTTGTCTCAGGGTCCTATGCAGGGGCCGTAGTGGCCATGCCGCTAGCTGGAATACTAGTGCAATACACTGGCTGGCCTTCTGTTTTCTATGTCTATGGTTAGTATTCTCAGAGCCGTGTGTGGATAAAATATACCTGTCTGTCTGTAACTCAGCTGTATCTTAAAGGTGCTGTAGGTAAGATTTAAGAGCTATTATTTTAGTGTAATTTGTTAGCAATGGCGTAGCCATCCATCAGCTATTGAGGATATCTGTTTCGAGTTGACTGTGCCTGCCTCTGTATGAGCCAATTTAGATTTTAGACCGCTCCGGGGTCATTCTGATCAATCAGGGCATCTCTTCTGATCAGAATGATTGGGATTGCTTTGGGGAATCCATTTTGTCTGTCAATCATAGGTGCGTGAAATGTGACATTTCTCAATGGTGGGGAAACCTTGGGAGGGAGGGAGCAGGGAGGGAGGGGATGTTTTTTGGTTGTTAAGGTAAAAAATCTGGTGCACTCTTCTGCTCTTTTCTGCTCTCTCTCTTTACAACTCTCAAAGCTTACCTACAGTACCATTAAACACACATAAGAAGATGCCAACAACTAAAGATCTAACAATTAGATAGTATTACTTTATTTAGGTAATGGCCATGTGTTTATTTTACAAATATGTGTTTTGTCTGAGCAATATTGCAACTTTAAATGCATTTCATTAAGTCATTATTTAAGCGCAACCAATCACCACAAAATCCAAGTACCAGTCACCAGTGGGTGCCAAACAGAAACAACAATTGCAGTAACCCACGTTTCACCAGAGGCAGTGCTGTTTCATACGTTTTATTTAGGGTTTAGTGTTATTCTTTAACAAGTCTGTCTTCTATGGTCCTCTGCCCTTCCCATTGGTCATTTTGTATTCTTGACATGTCCCCGGTCCTCTTCCCCTCTCCTAGGTAGCTTTGGGATTTTCTGGTATTTGTTCTGGATCCTGGTGTCGTACGAGAGTCCAGCTGCTCACCCCACCATCACCACAGAGGAGAGGCAGTACATCGAAGATGCCATCGGGGAGTCCGCTTCCTTCGCCAATCCCCTTCAGGTATTTGTTGTTATGGTATTACCCAATGTCCCCAGTCTACCTGTAGGCTCTACCAAGAGGCCTAACCCCTACCTGCTCCATAATGACCCATCTCTGTACTGTCTAACCCCTACCTGCTCCATAATGACCCATCTCTGTACTGTCTAACCCCTACCTGCTCCATAATGACCCATCTCTGTACAGTCTAACCCCTACCTGCTCCTTAATGACCTGTCTCTGTACTGTCTAACCCCTACCTGCTCCATAATGACCTGTCTCTGTACTGTCTAACCCCTACCTGCTTCTTATTGACCTGTCTCTGTACTGTCTAACCCCTACCTGCTCCTTAATGACCTGTCTCTGTACTGTCTAACCCCTACCTGCTCCATAATGACCTGTCTCTGTACTGTCTAACCCCTACCTGCTCCATAATGACCCGTCTCTGTACAGTCTAACCCCTACCTGCTCCTTAATGACCCGTCTCTGTACCGTCTAACCCCCACCTGCTCCATAATGACCCATCTCTGTACTGTCTAACCCCTACCTGCTCCTTAATGACCCGTCTCTGTACCGTCTAACCCCCACCTGCTCCATAATGACCCATCTCTGTACTGTCTAACCCCTACCTGCTCCATAATGACCCATCTCTGTACAGTCTAACCCCTACCTGCTCCATAATGACCCATCTCTGTACTGTCTAACCCCTACCTGCTCCATAATGACCCATCTCTGTACTGTCTAACCCCTACCTGCTCCATAATGACCCATCTCTGTACAGTCTAACCCCTACCTGCTCCTTAATGACCTGTCTCTGTACTGTCTAACCCCTACCTGCTCCATAATGACCTGTCTCTGTACTGTCTAACCCCTACCTGCTCCTTATTGACCTGTCTCTGTACTGTCTAACCCCTACCTGCTCCTTAATGACCTGTCTCTGTACTGTCTAACCCCTACCTGCTCCATAATGACCTGTCTCTGTACTGTCTAACCCCTACCTGCTCCATAATGACCCGTCTCTGTACAGTCTAACCCCTACCTGCTCCTTAATGACCTGTCTCTGTACTGTCTAACCCCTACCTGCTCCATAATGACCCATATCTGTACAGTCTAACCCCTACCTGCTCCTTAATGACCTGTCTCTGTACTGTCTAACCCCTACCTGCTCCTTAATGAGCTGTCTCTGTACTGTCTAACCCCTACATGTTCCTTAATGAGCTGTCTCTGTACTGTCTAACCCCTACCTGCTCCTTAATGACCTGTCTCTGTACTGTCTAACCCCTACATGTTCCTTAATGACCTGTCTCTGTACTGTCTAACCCCTACATGTTCCTTAATGACCTGTCTCTGTACTGTCTAACCCCTACATGTTCCTTAATGACCTGTCTCTGTACTGTCTAACCCCTACCTGCTCCTTAATGACCTGTCTCTGTACTGTCTAACCCCTACATGTTCCTTAATGACCTGTCTCTGTACTGTCTAACCCCCACCTGCTCCTTAATGACCTGTCTCTGTACTGTCTAACCCCTACCTGCTCATTAATAATGTGTAGCTGAATTCATTACAATTCATTTCATACAATTACAATTCATACAATTACAATTCACACACATGTATGTATGTTGATGTATGATGTATACCTGTCCAAACACGCAGGCAGAGGCCCATACATATGCACACTATCGACTATGTAGCTCGTTAGCTGCATCGGCCTTATCCATCATCTATCTATAATCCACCCCCTTGCTGTATGAGCACCACCACTGTTGAACTCATCTCCTATTTCTCTCTGTGGCAGAAATTCAAAACACCATGGAGGCATTTCTTCACCTCTATGCCGGTGTATGCCATAATTGTGGCCAACTTCTGCAGGAGCTGGACCTTCTACCTGCTGCTCATCAGCCAGCCAGCCTACTTTGAAGAGGTCTTTGGCTTTGAGATCAGCAAGGTGAGGTTGGGTTTGGGGAGATGCACCGCATGGTAGATTTCACCTGTGTTGAAATCTACCATCTGTTGTTGTCTCTATAACAACTACAACAACACTGCTACCACTTGCTCTACAACCATCACCATCATTTCCACCACCACCATCGTCACCACCACCATCGTCACCACCACCACCACCATCACCACCACCACCACCAGCAACAAGACATCCACAAGCTCTACCGAGAGAACAATGCCTGCTCAGCAACACTACTCCTCCACATTTTGAATGAAGGTGTTATTATATTGTATATATTATTTATTAATTATAGACACAAGACCCATTGTGTTATTTGGCAGGATTACAATAATGGAAAACAAACAACCGCCAGTTTCTACTATGTGAACTTTCGCCCACTGTTTACCTCTCTCTCTACCTTGCAGGTGGGCATGGTGTCTGCCCTGCCTCACCTGGTAATGACCATCATCGTGCCCATTGGGGGGCAGCTGGCAGACTACCTGAGGACCCACAACCTCATGAGCACCACCAACGTCAGGAAGATGATGAACTGTGGAGGTGAGGGATGTCTGGTGGCTGGTCAAGCGCAACTTGAATTCAACTTTTGAATAACTTTTTATCCCTGAAAAACATGCTTTTTAAAATAACTTTCAACTTTTATATTCCCACCCTTCCCATGTTTTAATAAAATGTTTTTAATGTTTGTTAACATTTTTGTTTTAAGTTATTACTAGCTATTTTTCCCCCTAAAGAAAGTGCAAAATAAATTAAATAGCATTCTTTTTTTAACCAAAACCTAAAAAATAAAAAAAATGTTTTTGTTCACTTTGTTTTATGTATTTGTGCTGTAGGATTTGGGATGGAGGCCACTCTTCTTCTCGTGGTGGGGTTCTCTCACACTAAGGGTGTTGCCATCTCCTTCCTGGTGCTGGCAGTGGGTTTCAGTGGTTTTGCTATCTCAGGTAAGTCGATATTATATATTTCATTGTTTTTTCTATGTATGTTTCCTGCATTAGCTGTTATGTATATATTTTATTTACTTGACAGATGTAATACAAGCTACCCAATTCAAATGAATTATTGTGTAGTTGACGTATTGTTTTACATTGCAATTATGTTTATTTTTTGTCCTTGTTTTAGGCTTCAACGTCAATCACCTGGACATTGCGCCGCGGTACGCTAGCATCCTGATGGGGATCTCTAATGGCGTGGGGACCTTATCTGGGATGGTGTGTCCCCTCATCGTGGGCGCCATGACCAAACACAAGGTACATGTGACCTCATGACCTCTCACCTTAAACCTGCATTAAGGGATTCTCAAGTATACAGTATATATATATATATATGTATCCTGAATGACATTCTGACTTCCAGACTCGTGAGGAGTGGCAGTACGTGTTCCTGATAGCTTCAGTAGTACACTATGGAGGAGTCATATTCTACGGTATTTACTTGGACACACACACACCATCCTACCTAGCCAGTAACACAAGAGACCCCCCCATACACACTCACACACAGACACACACACGCACTCTCACACTCTCCCTCTCACACACACACACACACACACACACACACACACACACACATGTCCTCCACACTTCCTCTATTAAGAGTACGCTAAAATCGCAGAAAGCTTCATCCAATCATTCATATTAGCGATCAATATTATTTCCCGCTAGGATTATTCGCGTCCGGCGAGAAGCAGCCTTGGGCGGACATAGAAGACACCAGTGAGGAGAAGTGCGGCATCATCGACGAGGACGAGCTGGCCAATGAGACGGAGGAGATGTACCGCGGGGGAGGGCAGTACGGAGCCATGAGCCAACCGGTGAATCACGGTGCCAATGGGGGAGGAGCAGGAGGAGGAGGAGGAGGAGCGGGGTGGGTGTCAGACTGGGATAAGACGGAGGAGTACGTGCAGCCACCAGGATACAACTCCCACGCGGTGGGAGAAGAAGAGGAGAGAGGAGGAGGCCTGACAAGGAAAAAGAGAGTCATAAATTGATTTAAAAAAAAAGAATGTGGATTCAGTTTGGAAGGCGATGATATGAATAGGTCTAGGACTAGGTCTATGCAATACTGAACAGACTGCGTGGTGTGCATTTATACTGTATTTTCAATCACACATAGGACAGGAGAAGTCTTATTTTATGTTATTCATGAAATGTGTGTGTGTGTGTGCGTGCGTGTGCGTGCGTGTGTGCATGTGTATGTAATTGATGGAGGTTAATTGGTATGTATGTACAGCTGCACTAGAACTTTCCATCCTGCTCCTATGCCCATTGTAATTGGTCGGGAGTATTGTGATGTCATGGGAAGAGCAGATTCTATATGTCCAGGTGGGGTTGACCACATCTGGGTGCCAAGGATATTTTGATTGAAAAGAAAACATTGTATTGGCAATTGAGACTCACTTTTAAATATAAGCCATGTATTTGCTTTTGGAGTTGGATAGGAAGCTCAGGGCCATAGAATCTGTCAAACTTTTTTAAATCTGCAATGTTTTAGTTTTTTTAATTGCTGGCTTGATGACAACTGTTCAATTATTTATTCATTATATTATAATATATTATTCTCTCCTAGCAATGGGAATCAATTTGATCCTTCCCTCCTGCTACTGCAAATGCTACTGCTAATGTCATCCCAAATCATTCCTAATATTCAACGCATGCGTCTGAGGTGTAGTAGTAATTTTTTTGTACATTTTACAAGGGTGCTTAGGTGTTGTACTAATATACAAGTGTTTGGTTCTCCCCTCCTAGTGTGTGTGTGTGTATGTGTGTGTGTACCCCTGCCTATACCTCTGAATCAGCTCTATGGGGCTGCAACTGACATTCATTGTCAGTTTTTATTATTTATTGATTAATTTAGTCATTTAGTCGATAGTGTAAAATGCCCATCACAAGTTACTAGACTATGTTTTTTGACTAAAATGACAAATTGATTAATCAATATTCAATTAATTCAATGAATCAGTAGTAGTTTAGTTTTCTGTCGATCGACTAATCGGTTCATAAACTAACTGTTCCAGCAATACTTGGAATACTTTGGAACGTGAGCCTGTGACTCCTACCAGGTCCAGAATGATTATGTGCATGAAGTATGTGGCTAGAAACGATTGTGCAGCATCTTTAGAAATGTAGATCGCCTCACTTCCATATTACCAGTTATTCAGCAGAGGCTTTTTTATCCAATGCAACTTACAGTGAAATCTTTGGCAGAGGTTAGGCAACTTGCTCATTGCTAGTGCCTACAGGTAGTCTAGCTGTAGGGTTCAAATCTTTGGGCAGGAAGTGAAACCACCAGACCCTCCAAATGCACATCATGCATGACGTGGATCCTAGCTCAGTCTAACCCTGGCTATGACCTTACTGGGCCACTGCTAGGTCTATGGGTTGCCAAATACATGCCGTGCACAATCGTTCACTGCGGTTCTGACATCACCGTTTCCTGCGCAGGTGGCCCGGAAGGACACCATGGTAACTCAACTAGCGAGAATTGTAACACGAAACAATAGAGCGTGGTGACATTTCAAGCATTTCTCTCTAGTTTCTCTCTCTCTCTCTGTCTGTCTGTCCTGCTGTACTGTCTTTAATCCCTGATTGTCGTTCATGAATGAGTTGGTGGGTCAGAGGTTGCAGATTTATGTGTGTGTGTGTGTGTGTAAGAGAGAAATGTTGAGTGGGAACTATGTGGTTTCCCATTTAAAATAATGTATTGCTTTATTAAATATCAAATGATGTAATATAAAACAAATGTAATTTTAGTCAATAGTGTGTTGTATTGGTCTGATTGACAGTGGTTCGTTCAAGGCTAAATACCAACAATGTTCTTGATAGGTTTGATATGAAGGTGTGTGTGTGTGTGTGTGTGTGTTACGTCAAGATATGGTGGTTTCAAAAGTGAATCAAATCAATATTTTTGTGAGACACGTCATAGAGATTGAATGCCAATTGTATGTTTCTAAATGTCGTAACGTGTCCTTAAGATTCTGTTCTCTCTGTTCTTCCTTCTTCCGCTGTCTTGGCCAGATGTACACTTTACCTATGTGGGGAATCTGTGTCAACTAAATCAATAAATATAGATATTTAAACACACGCAAAACATGAAGAGAAAAAAATGACTGTATAAATTATGCATATATGGCACATCCTTGTGTATAATAAAATATAAATAACTGAATTTGAAATGATATCATCCATTATTTTTTCATTATACCATTAGCAAGGAAATACTTACAGCAAGCAAAATGAAAATGCCTCTCTCTCTCTCTCTCTCTCTCTCTCTCTCTCTCTCTCTCTCGCCATCTATCCTCTATCTCTCTCTCCCATGACAGATGGATGCAGGATTATCTGTGTGATTTTAGGCAAAGATTAGATGGGTGAGCAGATGTACTCGGTGGGAGAGTGAAGGAGAAACAGGAGTGAGCGTCACAAACAGAGATGCTAAGCATGCACACACACACACACGTGCGTGAGTGTGTGCGTGTGTGTTTGTGTGTGTTTGTAGGGGGGAATGGAAATGCAGTGAAAGTGCATGTCCATGTGGGGCAAAGGAGATTGAGTCTGTTTATTTATGTATTTTATATGTATGAAAGGACGTTTGTTCAGTGTGTGTGTGTGTGTGTGTGTGTGTGTGTGTGTGTGTGTGTGTGTGTTGCCGGTGTAATCTTTGACCCATCAGATTATGTGACCTGCAGTGTTGTTTAGATTGGTTTGTGTCCCCGTTTTAAAAAAAATATCAGTCTAAAAATATCAATAGATTTTTAAATGGCAACGGTTCCATCTTGCTCATGAATAAACATTTCAAGACAGTTGGACTTAGACTAGTGTCTATCCAATAGGCGGTGACCCGATATTTAACTCTCTTTTTTTTTTTTACATGATAAGAATAGGCAACACGTATGTCCCTTTCTTTTCATTTCAGAAATAGGTTAGGGTAAGAATAACAGGGAAAGTCACAGAATCTGATGGGTCACAGATTACGGTGCAACACAAGTACACAGCAAATGCACCAGAAATACAAACTAAGACCTAACGCAATACAAATAAACAAACAAACTGATTTAAAAAAGGATGAACTATGAACTAATGATGAAATGAACTAAACTGAAAAACAGCAAGCAATAGAGAACATAAATTAAGAACAGAATTATCGCTCCATTTAAGATACCAAAGTCCATTTGACCGAGGCACACGTTTGAAACAATGTGCTAAACTTGCCTTTCTAGGGAGGAAAATTAGACTGACGTCCGAGCTGATCCCACGGGGTTGTGGCACAGGAGAACGTCACTTAACTTAATGATGATGTCGCAATCCTTTCACAGCCAATCATATCCAAAAGCTCTATTGCCGTCAACGTCACGCCTGCATTTCATTTGATTGGTTTAGCCGTCTATAATGTCAAACATTTTGGGCGTGGCTCGTAATTTGGATGTTTGGATGGTTTCTCTATTTACTTCTGGACACGCCCAAAAAGGCGATATACACTATTACTATTGGACAGCTTCACTATCTAAAGGCGGGACTTAGCGGGAGTTTAGGAACCGGTGCTCCGCTCTGATTGGACGGTTACCACGTCTGTCTTTTTTACTACAATTCCATTGGCTATTTATTAAGAGAGATTACCGGGATATCCTTCCTAGAATTAACCACAATGGAGGCTAAATAATAGTTCCCACTTTTCCTATCTGACGTGTAGTTTTACTTTGTTTGTAGCCGTGTATAACGACGCTTGCTTGATTTGCACCTTTCCTTAGAAAAGTTGTCACGGAAGCGATCTGAATGTTAATGAACGATAAGACCCTAACAGGCTATGTAGCGAGCTAACTAATCTCATTTAGTCATTCGTGAATTCAACATTATCAATCTTTTTTTAACTGAATATTAACAGCCACATAAAGGTAAGACAGATTGCATATTTGTACGTGTAGGCCTATTGACATTGGCAGTCCTTTACTGTATTTGTATGTGGTTAAAACTTGGAAGCAGTTTACGAACAGACTTAAATCTCTGCAAGGCCATGTTAACGCAACAGGGGTCCATTTGGACGTTTACACTCAATGTTACACTTAAAGTGGTAAAAGTGTTAACGTATTCGCCAATGCTCCTAGGTATGACCGAGTACAAGCTGGTGGTGGTCGGAGCTGGAGGTGTAGGCAAGAGTGCTCTGACCATACAACTCATCCAGAACCACTTCGTAGACGAATATGATCCCACTATCGAGGTGAGAGTTTAACCAGAGACGACCAGAACACAGCACGTCGACACCTGTATGCACGTCGACACCTGTATGCATGTCGACACCTTGATGTCTACTAACACACTGGGGGGGGGGGGGCTATGAAGTTACTACAAAGTTACTATAGTAATCAACTAATGTCGCTCAAACTATATAGAGTACAAGTCGTTATGGATACATTACGAATCTTGAAACTAACCAAAGACAACCGGTTTTCTTATCTTGACACTTAAATGGGGGGGGGGGGGGGGGCGTTCATATTGTAGGGCTACTCCGCTGATAATACAGGGGGGGGGGGGTTCATATTGTAGGGCTACTCCGCTGATGATATAGGCCGGGGGGGGGGGGGGGGGGGGGGCTGTTGATATGAAGCTCCAGAGGTCCTCCTGCATCTCACTGGTGCAGGAGATCCACAGTGGCTACACGGACATTGTAAGAGGACTTGTACCTCGGAATGCATCTTGGTATTTTTGTTTGAAGATACTACTAGTTGTAGTACTGTAAAATCCTAAACAATGTAAATATACCGTAACCTAGGCTAATGAAAACTTTGTTTTGCCACATCTCACATGAGAAACGCTGTAGCAGTTTCAAACACAACAATCTCTCCCCATAATGACAAATTATTTCACAATTAATTACTCAACAATGATCAAAAAGACATTACTACCTACATAACTAACATTCTAATGATCCTGCTACCAAAATGGAGGCGGTCATTGTGATGTGATGTACAAGCCCTATACAACCTTTGTATGTGTCGTAGGACTACTCTGACAGTATGGGGGCTGCGGTGGGCTCTTATTTTGTAGGACTCGTACAGGAAGCAGGTGGTAATCGACGGGGAGACGTGCTTGCTGGACATCCTGGACACGGCGGGCCAGGAGGAGTATAGTGCCATGCGCGACCAGTACATGAGGACCGGGGAGGGCTTCCTCTGCGTGTTCGCCATCAACAACAGCAAGTCCTTCGAAGACGTCCACCTGTACAGGTATGAGGACGGACTACTGAGAACCGGCAGGATGGTCTCGTGCAGCAATGTTCTCAAACTTGGGGTCGGACCACATGTGGCGTCGCCGGAGGTCGCTGACTCATCATACGCTGTAGATATTTGATGATGCTGCATTTTTAATGAAGAAAAACATTTCATTAAAAACATTTTTGAAAGGTGCTGTATATATGAACAGACGAGTAAACTATGACGCCCGACTATACACGGATCGCCTGGTGGCCAATTCCGCCTCCATTCACTTTCTATGGGACGCGAGCAATTCGCTGCACTGAGCATGCTGGGATTGCATACGGCTCCGCTTCTAAATTTGCATAAAGTTGAATTCAGTGAACTTTATTCAAATGAGCGTGGCGCGAAGCCACACAACCACCAATCAACAAACAGGACGTGGGCGTGACGTTGACCCTTCTGCTTCATGACCACCGCCTGGGTGGAAACAAGTTGATTCACTAGTCAACACGCCCCCAAGCGGACAATTTGTTAAGGCGACTATAACTGGAAGGCGTCGACTTGACAAATCGTCCGCTTGTGGGCGTGTTGACTAGTGAACACCAACTGGTTTAGCTCCTGGTACTAAAAGCAAGTGGTAATAGAGTGGTGCAGGGATGACGTATTTTTGTAGGCCAACTCGGAAGTTAGCATCGCCCTGGGTTCCTTTGACAAAAAGCCAATGGGGTTTTTCCATTGGATTACTGCAGAAAATAAGTTTGTGGCAAACAAAAATTTATGACACTCACATGTTTTGTTAAGCAAGATAATCTTCACCAATGAACACTACTTTTATGATTTTTGAAGCATAAATACAATCGCCGGAAATTTTTTCAGATGTGTAAAAGCTTCAAAATTCACAAGTGGGGTATTTACTGACGTATTTTGTCAAAGAAAAAACGTTGCAATCTCTTAAAGGTACGATGTGTAGAATTAAGTGGCATCTCTTGGCAGAAATGGAATGTAATATTCATAAGTATGCTTTAGTGTATAATCCTTTGAAAATGAGAATGGGGGGAGGGGGGGGGGGGTGTTTGACTCCTAGCTGAAAAGGTTCTGGGTTCGAAACCCCATGTCCAGTCCACTTGCAGGGATACTTGAGCATTAAGCCTAACCTACCTACCTACCTGCTCCTCAATGACATGCATACAAAAAAAGGTCTAACTAACTCGATGGTAATGGAACCATTGTTCCGAATGATTAGCCTGTCACTCGGACACCTTTTAATTTGACAGGGAGTTTCTGGCCGGTAAGGTTCTGTAATGGATGTTGTGGTTCCCGCCGCAGGGAGCAGATCAACAGGGTGAAGGACAGCGACAGCGTTCCCATGGTGCTGGTGGGCAACAAAAGTGATCTGGGGTCCCGCAGTGTGGAGACACGGCAGGCCCAGGAGCTAGCCCGCAGCTACGGAGTGCCCTTTGTGGAGACCTCCGCCAAGACCAGACAGGTTGGTGGATATAGCACAGTGTGTCCCCTATATGCACTTAAATATGCCGCTGCTGATTTTTTTTTTTTTTGAGGAGAGGGCTCTGTCTTATCTCTTTAGAAACTAACATGCTATCATATCCAGGTCAATTCACATACTTGTGAGTAAAGCATATAAAGGAGAAACTTTGCGCTTACCTGATGTCAGCCCAACTATTATAACAAGCACCGGCTAGATGTCAACCATGAAGCAAGCAATGCTGATCAACGGACTCGGGATTATCATTCGCCGAAGACCATGGTGAAATGAGTTTTCTATTCGATATTCGCTGGTAGTTTCCCCTTCTAACCTCAATATGTAAACGGAACCGATTGGTTTCAGGTTAGTTTTATATTGTAGAGGAAAATGCAGTTTCAACAGTCTGCAATTCAACAGCTTCAGCAGTTGTGACAGAATCGCTAATTAACTTTGTTAAATATCAGTAGCGCTTCACTACGGCAGTAGTGACTATTGAGTGACTATATAACTATTCCTTGCGTTTTTTTCAATGGCTTATTAAAATACAAAATATAATGATATGAAATAACCTTGTATGTTATTCAGGTCTTCTCACAACTTTCACAGCTGTCAAAAAGCCATTATTAAGTGTCATTAGATCCCTCAGGACACAGGTCAGTCTTGTTGCCTTAATTATGATTTTATATTTCCAAAGGCTTTTTCTATTCAAAAGATAATCAAACAGTTCTGCAACTTCACGTGAGTATCACACAGTAATGTTACAGCCAATATAATAATTTCATGTGTGTGTGTGTGTGTGTGTGTGTGTGTGTGTGTGT
The DNA here is from genome assembly GCA_030340625.1 of Merluccius polli. Lineage (NCBI taxonomy): Eukaryota > Metazoa > Chordata > Actinopteri > Gadiformes > Merlucciidae > Merluccius > Merluccius polli. Next base: position 133,117 of record JAOPHQ010001164.1, read on the forward strand.
GTGTGTGTGTGTGTGTGTGTGTGTGTGTGTGTGTGTGTGTGTGTGTGTGTGTGTGTGTGTGTGTGTGTGTGTGTGTGTGTGTGTGTGTGAAATAAATCACATTTGGAAGGTCCACCATGAAACAAAGATGGTAGGTATTCAACATGGACCAACTGTTTTCTTCTTACTGTAGGCGGGCCTTACTATTCACGAGGGCCACCGTGATGCACAAAATCTGTCAATCTCCAAGACCACTGACAGATTCCCTCAGAGATATTAACATGCATATTATTTGGATAGTTTCCCTTAAAGAAACGTCATAAATGCAAGTTATTGTATAATTGAAAATGTCATTACATTTAGATAAATTAACACTAATGAATAACTGGAAGAATGTCACACAAACTAATAGCTTGTTGTCAAATCACATGTTTGAATTGTCAGATGAGTTTAAAAGACTGGCTGATTGAAAGAAGTTAAGAGGAAGGGAGTAGGAAGATGCATGGGTTGGAGGCACACACCTTTTGGATAGTCGTGGTATTTGTGTTATGTGATTTTACTGTACATGGGTGGTTGTTGATGCAATGTTTGTTCAATAAATGTCTTAATTGTTTTAAAGATTATACTTTTCTTATGTTCAATCTCCCGATTTCCTCTGCTCATTACTGTGCACAAATGTACTGTATGTACTGCCTCAAGAGCCCTTCTGGTGCCGGCACACACAGAAACCTCCCGGCAGGGCGTGCTTTGCGAGCACACATTTTTTTGCCTAATTATGTAAGGAAATTATGAGCTTCGCCTGAACCACATTGTACCTTATTTTCCAATAACATGCCGACACCTTGGTGTGGTTTATGCCGCTTATACCAATTATCAAAAATGATTTGACATTAATTACTTTCATCTATAACATTGTTTTTTTACCGACCTTATCAGCTGAAATTCAAATATTCTTCTGTGGTGCTTTGAGCATATTGTTTTTGCGTTGTCAAGGAAACATCTAGTCGATAGTTGTATTTGACCGTTGTAGTTAATGTTGGACTTCTGTTAAAATGCAGAGGTGGCCGCTTATTGAAAAATAATGCACACCCATGGAACGTTATTGACCAATTGGGCTCAAGTATTTAACAATGCTGGTATAATATTAAAAGCGAGGTAGCGCCTAAATGACAAAGCGGGTAGTGCCCAAGTTAACAGCTAAGACGTTAGCCTGGGTCGGTCTGTATACACACTCGGTCAAACTAAAATGGAATTATTTTGAGTATTTAATTTGTAATGAAATCGTGAGGGGCGCCTGTACTTTGTTTAGTGAAAGAGGGTTATATAGGTAGGTATTCGGAGTGATAAACACAAAGTGGAAAATTACTTTTATCTTTACAAATGGCCAAGGTGTGTGTGTGTTTCAGGGTGTGGAGGAGGCTTTCTACTCCCTGGTGAGGGAGATCCGCCGCTACAAGGAGACGAACCGCAGCAACAAGAAGAGCAAGAAGAGCACTCAGAGACGATGTAACCTCCTATAGCACCATAGCCCATTTTTAATCTCCCCCCCCCCCCCCCCCAATTCCCCATCTCATTGTCAAGGCCTATCTTGATGACATGTTGATTGATCAAAATGTAGCAATGATGCGTTCGCCACCCGCCCTCCACCACCACCCCAGTGTCACGCTCACCCACCCCTTCACTCGTTCTCAATGCTGTGAAACGATGGAGCTTCGTTACTTTTTCTTTTTTGTACAGTTGGAATGTAGTTTTTTTTTTATAGCAAGCATTCTAGCAGTATGTGGGAGCTACATTAACAGTTTATATTTTACCCTCAAACTATTGATCAGTGTCCTTCCTTGGTGCACTTTATTCTTTATTTTTGTACTGCCACCTCCTACTGAACAGCTTGCAGTCTAAACCAGTGAGTCATTATTTAATGAAATTATCAAACTTCTGTATGGTGATTTAGCCTCAGAAATACAACTTCCTGTATTCCAGAGAATTCCAGTCACTGGTCAAACCGGACCAAATTTTAGTACTAAATTGACAGACTAACTCTAAATTTATATTGGGAAGAATGTGCCATCTTTTTAAGGAAAAACGTTCCCTAGTTCATGTTTAAGTAAATTCAGGGACGGGAAACCAATATCTGAAGAACCTGTGGTGTTCACATCTTTTCCAGCTGGCTCAGTAATTTGTTTTGGTTGGGCTTCCCTTTTATGCTTCAAGCGTCTTCCTTTTTTTTCAGTCGGCCAGTAGTTCCTGTCAAAGCATACTCAATAACCTCTATGAAGGAAACCTAACACTGAACAGGGCAGGTTTAACAATCTTATCTAAATTTCACAGCCTGTGTTGGTTTCAAAATAATGAAGTCTTGATGTGTTTTTTTTTTTCTCCAGTGATTCATGACTTTGATTTGTATTTTCCATCATAGTCTAGAAGGGGGGGTTTGAATATTTAGAATTTGTTGGTGATTTGACTACTACCTCAGTGTGACTTGTGACATTGTGGCCAAAACTGTATCTACCATATATGTAGTTTATTGAAAATATGAATACATCCATGGATACATTTACCCCCACAGTTCCCCTTACCCCTTTGAAATGTCTAGTTTTACATTTGCATAAAAGGTATTTTTGCAGCTGTTGCGGTTAACAAGTTAATTTGAGTGAGCTGTCAGTTCCCACTCTGCTGAAAGTGTTCTTTGTGGCCTATACTGTTATGATCATGGTCAGGGCTCATCTATATAGTTCTACACACAACGATGCTTAAGGACAGTTTGTAAACAAATGTACATTGATATTCTTTAATAAAGTTGTTATTTGGCTAACTGATTTTTCAACGTGTCAACCTTTTAAACATAAAAACAGCCATCGACCCAGCAGTCCTGTTATAACTACTGGGGGGGCAACCTGAAAGGGTTCGATATTTTGAATAACGGGCTATTTTTTTAATTCATCACTTTTCTGAGCTAGGTGTTCATTCTTTCAATGAGCCTCTTAGCTGTTTGCCAATCACCTGCTTACAGATCCCCACCTCCAGCAACATGACGTGGAAGAAAGTGAAATGCCCCGTTCACCTAGATTGTGAACTGTGAGACTAGTTCAGACATAATGTAGTCATGTTTTATTTCTATAAAGCCCTATAAATCAGTCAAAGAGCTTGATGGGCCCAAATTGAGATATCAGATTGTAGCCATGAACATTAAGCCTGCAAATGAAAGTCCCAGAATCTCCTCCCAAAAAACTCACAGAAACCCATTTGGGAAGAGGAAAAGACCCCTAGAAATGAAAATGCCCCATGGATGTATGGGGGGGGGGGCTTTTTATGGAACGCTAGGAGAAAACCAAAAAAAAACTTTTTTTACAAGAAATATTTATTCGCTTCCCAATACAAAACAGATTATAAAGTCTAATACAGTGCATTTTATACAAACAAAAAGTAACAACGGGTGGGCATTCACCAGCCGAAACGATCAACCAGGTTTCCCTGGTCGTCAAGGTCCTTCTGCACCTTCTTTCTCATGTAGAAGATGGGACAGTCTCGGCTGGGGAGCAGTCAAACGGGACAGTAAAACAGTTGAAGGCAAACGGAACAACATCAGTTGCAAATGTCACTTTTTTTCTTCTGCTACCATACTGACACCCAGATAGGAAATGTATTGGCCAATGTCCATAAGTTACTATAGGATGATAACCATGCTATTACTCGTCATGGTGTCAACAACAGCAGTCTGTCTTTGTATGCAGAGCTAAATACAGCTAAATGCGACACAAATATGTTTCATCCCTCAATATCTGTAGCCTAACCTGCAGGCATAGTTGATCGATATGCCATAACCCCCTACCTTCTCCCTAATGACATGAATTCACTGCAAGTCATTTTGAATAAAACATCTGCACTAACCATGTTACAAGGTGCGCACTAACCATGGAGGCAAAATGCCTTGTAGTGACCTAGGTTGGATTCTGACCTGTCATGCTATATTCCAACTCTTCAACTTGTCATAACTAAAGATAACAAATATCTGCCAAATGAATGAATAGTTTAGTATAAATGTGGAGAAATATATTCTCCAGTGTGTGTTACAGTACCTGGTACAGAGAATATACTCCAGTGTGTGTTACAGTACCTGGTACAGAGAATATACTCCAGTGTGTGTTACAGTACCTGGTACAGAGAATATACTCCAGTGTGTGTTACAGTACCTGGTACAGAGAACGTCCTCGTGGAGAGAACCCTGGCAACGCTGACACTGAGTCCAGAGACGAGAGAAGCGCTCCTCCAACGTCCTCAGGTGGAAGATCTGCAGAACACAAGCTACAGTGTCAGCCAGCGACAGTGTAAGCTAGCGACAGTATCACAGCCAAATAAAACTGGGACCAAAAAGAGAAAAAAAACACTAGAGGGCCCCATGTGGTTATTTTGCCCTCACAACATATAGTTTTGATTAGGAAAAAAAGAGTAACTATTAATTGTTAGAAAATCTGTTGGCCCCATCACAAGCCATCAAATGAACCTAATTAGCATTATGAAAAATCAGGGTTCTGACTAGATTGAGATTTGATCTAAAACATACCTCCTTTTGGTAGAGTTCTGACTCTTTCTGCTTGCAGTAATCACAAACAGCGGCTGTAGAGACAGTAACAGGTTGCTATGACAACAGCAGATTCACAGACAAACTCAAGTGAGTTAGCACAGAAGTGTATCAAATCCAAATTGATGTCAGTTATGTATCACACTATATTAACCTTATATATGCCATGTTATCATTTTTTAATTAAAATGTTATAGGCCTGACTACCAATACATAACATTCAATTCAGCCCTGTAACAAAACTCTGTCCTGAACGGAAAAGGATCTCTATTAATATCCCTTATTATTCATGTTTGAGATAGACGTTTTTTTCTAAGAATGAAAAAGACGTTTGTCTGAGTGAAAGGGTAACCAACCGTCCGTCTTGAGCACAGCCTTGCAGCCGATACAGGTGCTCCTCTTCTGGGCGAAGGCCATCAGACCACCCACCCTGGAGGTCAGCACCGTCTTACAGCGTGTGTGGTCCCCCTCTGAAATCAAACAAACTAGATTCAACACATTGAAATCTTTTTTCATTTTACACTTTCCTTTTGCAACAATAGAGGGTACCAGGGTTACCATTGAGGTTGCATCATATATTTGCCTTCTTAAAAATATTTTGTGCAAAAATTGATTGACAATACCTATAATCTAGTGTGTGTGTAATATAATGTATGCCTCACTGTGACTTCTCACGTGTGTATTGTGTGTGTGTGTCTTGTGTGTGTGTTATGTGCATGTGCGCGCGTGCTCACTGAGAAGGATACTCTCTGCCTTGGTCTCTCCCAGAATGGGCTCAAAGATCCTGAGCAGGGGCTTGGACAGCTGCTGCTCCAGGTAGTACTGGGTGTCGATGGGAATGTTGTTCTCCAGCACGAAGATGGGGTCCTGCCCATGACAACAGAGTTGGGGATGCAAGAGTTAACCAGTGTCAGGGCCCACGAGGTCAGAGAAACAAACAAGGGTACATAGCTATGGAAACGATACAGCTCTCTAAAGGACCATAAATATGTAAGGGATAATCCACGACGAGGTGTGTGGTTATCGAAAAAGAATGCACCCCACGGCGTGCATTCTTTTTCGATCACCGCACACCTCGTCGTGGATTATCCCTCTTATATCATGGCTGTGACGTGTGTTGATTCATATTTTGGGGCAATTCTGTCTCAAAATGACAAGTTTTAGCTTGCACTATTTTTTGTGCTCCTGGAGACAAACGGCAAATGAATGAATGATGAAATGTATGGGACTGACTAATGCCTGGAACGCAAATCTGTAACATGAGATTTATATGGAACGCAAACATTAATAGACACCCCAGGCCATGGTATAAAAACATTAAAAACCATTGTGAAAAAGGATTGTAGTAAACCTATTCAATGTGTTCTACATATCCTGATTGATTTATATTACCTTTGACCCATCACTAGCATGCCATAACACTTTTTTGCCATATCACAATTATTTGAAATTACCAAAAGGGATGATTGCATTTAAAAAGCTACAAAGTGCACCAGGTTTAACGAAATATTGTGTTATAGACGTTCTATACATTCTATACCTCTGACTTCATGTACGCCGCCACACCCTTCGCAGCTTTGATGATGACGTATGGAACTCTGTCTCCCAGGTTGGGGGCACTTCCTGCATCTCTCTTCTTCATCCTGAATAAATACATAATAAAAAATGAATACATGTAGCAGTGGTGAGCAGTGACAAGGCATGCTGCTGCAGTTTTAAGTCTCATTTAAATATAAAACTACAATGCGAGGACCTTTCCTATCTCATGTAAATATAAAACTACAACGTGAGGACTCTTTTAGATATAAAACTACGTGACCACTCTTAAATTTAAAACTACAACGTGAGGACTCTTAGATATAAAACTACGTGACCACTCTTAAATGTAAAACTACGTGAGGACTCTTTTAGATATATAATCACAACTTGACCACTCTTTCAAATTTAAAACTACAACGTGAGGACTCTTAGATATAAAACTACGTGACCACTCTTAAATGTAAAACTACAACGTGAGGACTCTTTTAGATATATAATCACAACTTGACCACTCTTTCAAATATAAAACTACAATGTGAGGACTCTTTTAGATATAAAAACTACGTGACCACTCTTTTAAATATAAAACCACAACGTGAGGACCTCTCTGCCAGCTCCACGTGGGCCTGCTTGCCGGCGTACTCCTGGGCAGTGCGGGTCAGCTCCTTGGTGATGACCAGTTGGCTGATGTCGATGCGGTTACAGAGCAGGTCTGAGATCACCTCCTTGGCGTGCGCTACAGCCCCCTGGGGGTCCCTGGAAGCAACATGCAGCACACGCCACGTTACACTCTCTCTCTCACTCACTCGCTCACAGCTGGACTGAACTCAATACTACAGTATTGATGTATGACAACACAGTTAGGTCACATTTAAGTGTCAAACTTTTTATCAAAGTGTTGCACAAAACATTAGCCAATAACTAACTATGAATTACTAACTACAGACACTATATTGCACTGCATTTCATCACAGTCATTTGTGTAAAACGGGTCAGTGTGTTGTACGTAATGGAACAAAAATCACTTACTACATAGTACTGCATTTCATGACATGATTCTGTCCATATTTGGGCGTACCGGTCAATAAGGATGTTCTGCAGGCATGTGTTGATAAGGTTGGCCACCAGGGGGCAGTTGTCTCGACGGACGGTCTCGATGCCCTTGCAGTCCATCTTCTCGTGCGTGTGTGCGTTGGATGAGAAGTAGAGGCCGGCGTAGCGCTTCTTGTTGATCAGCAGGTATGGATAGTACACCTGAGGACCAACACACAGGGCTCATATACAGGGGCCTGCAATCAAGTTTAGTTATAATATTGTGTTTTTTTTGGTGGTACCTTCTCAAACTCCAGCTTGATAGGGGGTGTGAAGTGTGAGGAGACCCACTCTGCTGCCTCCCTGCCCACCTCCATGGCCTGGTCCACCCGCTCTACGCCCAGCTTTACCATGACCGAGTCTGTGTCCCCATAAATCACCTAAAAACACACGCAACATTCGATATACACACCTTATTAACCAAAAATAAATAAATAAATGAAATTAAGTTTTATTATAGATCATTATACTTTTATATTCACATACTATTATATTCATACATAATAAAACAAATGGTGGTCTTAGTTGCACATCTTTACGTTTATTAATGCCATCATAAAGTGTAATAAAATGTGTCATGTGCTACATTCAACGAAAGACACAAACATAAATATAAACACAATATAGAAGGAGAGAACAACATAGAAGGAGAATACAGACATCCCCCAGATGGACCAGGCTGATTTCAGCGTTATTTTGAATCATTGTTAGCCTAGCATAGTTAGCAGTCCCCCTTCCCCTTACCTTAGCATCTGCGGTGTAACCATTGGCTACTGTGTACTTGGACTCCACCAGCTGCTTGGTCTGTTCAATCATCTGTCTACCGAAGCCAGTGACACTCTGACACCACAGAGACATTGGAACAGAGTGTAAGGGTTCATAAGGCAGTAGAATGATGCAAAGTTATATATTTCCCTTATTTCTTAACTTGTATGCCTATTACCATACAAACATTCAGATTGTGTGTAAAACAATTATAATTCACTTTTTTTAAAACTAAAAACAATATGGTTATGAAATATTAAATATTTTGTAGAAAAATAATAAATAATGATAAGTGTGAACTGCCCTGAGTCAGACTGATTAGACTCTGGCTGGGTGAGGCTGCACACCTGTGGTGCAAATCAATCATGGCATCCAGGATAAACCAGCTATCACCACACACACTCAGGAGAGAGCCACTGTCATGGCAGCATGTACCATTTGCTCAGTGTATTACATCTCGCCATCTCCAATAAATGCTTTCTCAACTCAACATCTACCTGTGTCCTGTGTCAGAGGGCCCCAGCAAAAGTCACTAAGGTGGCGTGTGGCAGGGAGCAACTGCCACAATTAGGTTATAATTAAACTCTACAAACAACTTAATCACCTACGAACAAACAATGGCACACAACTAAAACAATGATCAAATCAAATGACACTTAAAAACTGCACACCAAAAAAGCCTGTCAGACACCAATAAAACATCAGCTATTCTCCAATGGTGCCGTAAATGTGCGATTCCCAAACTGAAGGAATGGAAATTAATTTGTTGTGACATTTGACCTGAGCCCACCTGGGAGATCTCGAGACAGGGCAGTTTGCCGACCTGCGCGCCTGTAAATCCGTATACAGAGTTGGCGCTGATCTTCAGAGCCAGCTGCCGGCCATCCAGCACCTGCTTCTTGAAGGGGTCCGTTTCTTTCTTCAGCTCCGTCTTCGCCCTATCAAATCAAACTTTATTTCTATAGCGCCTTTCGTGCAAGATTGCAATACAAGGTGCTTAACAATACATTAAAATACAAAGCAATGAAAATACAACCACACAATGGAAATACAACAATGCAGTGAAAATAAATAAGAAATAAGAGACATCAGTGTAGCACCGTAGAAGAGGGTAGGGGTGGGCGATCTGACGATTTTATATCATGATCGATCTTGAAGACGTCCACAATCTACTTTTCAAGTGAATTGTAGATCATGATTTGTCCTACTAATGTTTCCAAACTTCACATAAAACTTAGATAGCCAGTAATAATTGTGGATCCACGGCGCTACGTTCAGTAACCAACAGAAAGATTGCCTATTAGATGGCTGTGATTGGCCAGATTATATCACGTGTCTATCATAGGGAAGCATGACGTATTTGAAAAACAATTCAACGTGAGCTAGCAGCATGGTGGATGAGATGGAGCAGATATTTCAGGAGATAGATATTTCTCAAAATAAAATCATTTTTAAACTTTTTCGGGCAACCGTCGGCACTTCCGGAGGGAATACGACACATTTATTGAAGCACCTTAAAAGGAAGCATCCGGAGGAACATGCCGAGTGTTTCACTCAGGCCGGTCCGACCCCACCGTCCCATGCTATCTCGCTAAGGATATGGTGCCGTTCAAAGCTGTGGAAAACGTGGGATTTAAGTAGTGTTGCACCGATACCATTTTTTGGCCCCCGATACCGATACCGATACCCGGCTGTGCAGTATCGGCCGATACCGATACCATACCGATACCACGCCGTTTGGAGAAAAAAAAAAAAATATATATATATATATATACAAGCTTTTTTTCTTCTAATACTAAAGAACTGCATACTCACTTGGATGTAAAATCATTGCTATCATGGCTTGGTCAGGAATACACAGTAAATCCAGAAGAACCTTTTTATTGCCTACCTGTTATGGGTGACAATAATTGAATATGCCAAAATAGTGCAATATCCATGTAATTACAACATGTAAATCGTAGTGCAACAAGAAGTTAAATTAAATTAAAATAAGAAATAATATAGCCTACATATGAGGTAGAGAGTGCATGGCATTAAGGCCTAAATTACTTCCTCCTGTAAGGTCTAGGCTGATGTGCACTCCTCTAAGTGCAGCCAGGGTAAAATAAATAAAATAAAATAAATAAAAGGTGTCCTATGACAACAAGTTACAACTCCAAAATCCACATTGAAAATACTAAAACGAGCAGTGGCAAAAATAACTGCAGTGAGTGCAGTGAGTGAAGGGAGAGAATGTCTCTATGATGTCCTCTATGATTTGACAACATTACATTTGGCAAAATCGGTGTTTATTTGGGATGATCATTTCCGTAAATATGATTGGGGAGTAACCCGACGAGGTGTCCATTAACAGAAATGAATGGACGACGCGGAGGCGTGAACCGTCCGACGCGAAGCGGAGGGTTGCTTCCGCGAAGTACCATGGTCACTTACGAAAGAATGAAATATGTAATCAATTAATAATACTTTAATGTGTATTAGAGTTGAAATCGTGAGGTTTTTTTATTTTTACAAGTCGAGCGGACTATTTAATATCTCCCGTATGCAGGCGTTGCCAAGCAACGTGTCCATAGCGTCTTCATAGCGTCAGCGTCTTTCCTAGGTGTACATCAAAGATGGTGTAAATAAACACTTTTTAACCTACACTCTCCAGCCAATCGGAGTAATACTGTTTTTAATTACTTTATCAAGTAACTTTCCGTGATCAACGGTGTCGGTAAATGGGCTGTGCTACAGCAGTAGTTGCGTGGTGGTGTTTAACGCGTGTGGCGTGCTGGCCCTTTAAATTAAAAAAAAAGCAAGAACGAACATTCTGAAGGGGGACAGAAGCGACAAAAGCGACTTAGGTGGAGTGGACAAGGTGGATTCCTCTTTGTGCGCTTTCGGTGTGAACGCACAGTAAGACACAAGGCGCTGCGTTCCAAGTTTCATATTAGTATCTGTAAATGGCATCGGCGCATTATTTGTTCGTACTCGTCGATACCGATGCCAGCATTTTAGTGCGGTATCGGGGCCCCTCCCGATACTAGTATCGGTATCGGTGCAACACTAGATTTAAGACACCGGTGCACACTTTAGATGCACGGTATGATCTGATGTGAAAAGTGCACTTTTGTGTTTACACTTTGTAGTTTACATTTTACTACCATTTTTTTCTACTTGGGTTGAGTTCTGAGTACTTGAAAAGTCTGTTATTTAATGATTGTGTTCTATTGACTGTTGATTACAACTTGGGAATGACCATTTTGAAAACGGTGTCTTTAATGCAATATTGTGTTTTAAATGGTGCAAATAGATTAGAAGTCCATAGGCTTGTTTGAGTCTGGATATTCTCGACAGTACATTTCAAAATTGTGAAGAAAGATCACAATTCAGATCGTGGATCATGAAGCGTGTTAAAAAGATTGTGATATGATTTTTTGGGAAGATCGCCCGCCCCTAGAAGAGGGTGATTCGAATAAAATGGATTAGGAGAATGCTGAGCTAAAAAGGAATGTCTTAAAATTAATTTTAAAGACACACACACACACACACACACACACACACACACACACACACACACACACACACACACACACACACACACACACACACACACACACACACACACACACACACACACACACACACACACTTCATTTTGAACATGGGCAAATAGATATAGTGGCAAGGGTGTTCAACCTCAAACCAAACTGTTCTGGGTTCAATCCTGATGTCTGCATCCTAACCTGCAGGCACAGATGCCTTATTCCTACGACCTGCTCCTGAATGATGATGTATCTGAAATCTGCGGCGCACTTTGGGTATCGAACCCAGTACATTTTGGCAGGGATTCACCCCTAGCTTACCTCTTCCTGGCAGACAGCAGGTTCTCCAGGATCTCTGGCAGAAGTCCTTTCCTCACCGAGCTCCTCACAAATTGGTCTCCTGTTGGAGTCCTGATGAAGTCCTCCGGGGACAGGCTGAGGAGACACAGAAGGAAACCACAGTATCAACAAACGAACAGAGCTGACAGCTCAACAAAAGAACAGTCAGACTACCACAACAAACAAAGAGCCCAAGAAAACAACAGTCAGACTACCACAGGGTTGAACTGGATATATGGTTAAAATGATACCTAACTACAGTGTTTCCCCAACGAGACCCCCGCCAGGCCAAGAAAACAACACCAAATATCCATTCATTCGGAAATCAATAATCACTTGCTTTTGGGAGCCTCTGTGCGGCGCTGTTGCCTGGGAAACTCGACGCGATGCCAGAGCCTTCTTTTCCCAGATGGAGGACACGGGACAGTTTTATAATAATTTCATACAATCCTACTGCATAAACTACCCAACTTCAATTTTTCCACCAAAATGTTCAACCTTATTGTGGAGTGTGTGTTGTTGATAGCTAGTTTGCAGGCTCATTTGGCCTGAGCCTGACTGATTAGACTCTGGGGCGGGGTGAGGCTGCACACCTGTGGTGCAGAGCAATCAAGGCACCCAGGATAAACCAGCTATCAACAAACACACTCCGGAAAGAGCCACTGTCATGGCAACACATAACATCTGCTCGGTGTATTACAACTCAACATCTACCTGTGTCCTGCGTCGGAGGGCCACAGCAAAAGCCACTAAGGTGGCGTGTGGAGGAGCAACTGCCCACTGGCGCCCGACGTGGGGCATTCTCCGACCACAGGTACATGGAAGGGCTACCCAAACGCGCTCTGGAGTCACCACCAACACAAAGGCTGGCGAGGAAATACCTCTGCATTCCTGCTACAAGTTCCCCTTCAGAAAGGGTGTTCAGTACAGGGGGGAACATTGCAACATGTCTCCGTTCCTCACTGAAGCCTCAAAATGTTGACAGACTTGTGTTCTTGGCAAAGAACCTTTAGGCAGTTGGCTAAAAAAGGACTATGTTCTCAGTTTTCAAAAAAACTTTGTTTGGGTCACCCTAATAGAATTGCCAAGGTCATTGTCATGGTCAACTATAATGTCATGTCAAATGTCATTCATGTTTTGTGGTTCACATTTTAAGAAGCATACCTAACTCTCTAATCATCTTACGCACAGAAAACGCACAGAAAAATACTTGTTCAAAGGTTGTGTAAGTAGACAAGAGACTGAAGTTGATTGTTTTTATGTTCAGTGTTAGATTCATGAAGCTGTTGCATTTAAGCTAAAACCAGGAGCGTTCCCTTTCTGTTGTCCAAAGTTGATTTGCTGGTCTTATCACCATCATATTTTTTGTTTTGTTTCCTTCTGTATCAGGTAATTGAGTGCAATAAATATTTATATTGAAAGAAAATCGTAATCTCAATTCTAGCAAGAAAATCATGATTCTCATGTTATCCATAATGGTGCAGCCCTACCATGTACATTATCTGTCTTTTGTGTGTGATTTTGTAATGTATGCTGACGATAGTTATTTTTACTACAAAGGTTGCAAACATGCTTGAGCAGTTGTAGTTTTCTTGAGACGAACTGCCATGTCTTGTCTCATCAACAAACACGTCACCCCCCCACCTCTACAGTTGTAGTTTTCTTTGAGACTGACTTTGCCATGTCTCGTCAACAAACACAATGTTCACCATGCATGCGCATCTTCCCCCCACCTCTACTGAAATTTGATCTCCATGTTGCTCTTTTCCCTCTGCCGCGTCCCCCATTATTAACATTAATGAAATGTGAATGCAATTCTTGATTCCGGGTTAAGGGTCAAATAATGAACTATCCATTGAAAAATGTACAAATTATTTGTACACAAATGATTAAGTAAATTGTGGCGATCATGATAATATCGATAAAAACAAAAACGTACAAGAACATTATTGTGTTTATTGCCAATCACGTTAGTGGCAATAATCAGTTTTGACCGATGATCATGCAAACCCTAATTACAAGTTTTCCCAGAATTTAAATATTTAGGAGTGCACATAGATTATAACCTTGGCTTCAAAACCCACATAAAAAGCATCTGTAATAAAGTAATGTCCAGCTACTGTCTGACAAGTTGGTCTAATACACTCTATAGCCTTAAAACCACTGGAATCATTATACAAACAAGCACTTAAAACTTTAGACTATTTCCATATTAATAAACTATTTCAGAGCTTTAAACAATCTAATACTGCATATTTAAAATATTGCCTGATAATCATCCCCACCAAAATGGTAAATTCCGCCCAGCGCATCGACAACACCCCTTAAAACTAAAGGCGCAGTGGTGGCGGCCACCCGGTGAGGAATAATATGGAAGTAAGTTTGTTTGTACGCAAACAGTTTGTATTTCATTTGGTCTTATTTAATGCACTGGTAAATGTACCAACTGAGAAATACAAAAAACGGGTAAATGAAATCTAAACCTTACAATGTGTCGTTATTATATGATAATTGAAAACTATGAGTATAGCCCCCTTTCTCGGAGTATGGATGGGCGCATGCGCATGCTGCGACCGGCAGAGGGTTGTTTCGGCGTCCTATGTTTTATGTTGTAAGTGATCTTATGAATGGTTTCTTATGCGCAAGTGCTTCTAGGTATTTTTCCTATTTATCTGCTGGGATGGATCTGTTTATCGTCGTTGCATTATGGACTTTGTGGACTTTGAGCGACTGGGTTTTGGCGTACGCCAAGTTTCAGTAGGAAATCCACGCAAGTCTTTGTACATGAGGCCCCTGGTTTACAGAGCAGGACTCGGATAGTGATCTCGCCATCGATGGATTTGGAGTCCCATTCCGCCAGGATCAGAATGCGGACATCACAGGGAAATCTCGGGGAGGGGGTGTGTGCATGTACGTCAACAAGGGCTACTGCAGCTCTGTGACAGTGAGGGAAAGCCTCTGTTCGCCTGACGTGGAACTCCTGTCAGTGTCGCTCCGCCCATTCTACCTGCCCCGTGAATTCCGCCAGATATTCATCACAACCAGTGGCGGTTTTAGGCTGTTTTGGGGGGGGCTTCAGTCTCCCCAAATTCAATCTCAGCCCCCCAAACGAAGAGGGCATTTTTACCTTTCCAACAATACAATATTATTTGTGTACTCCAAATTGAAGCCGAGATATGTCCTAACTAATACAGAAGTAGAAGTAGGCCTAATTGGCCTACTTGGGCCTGTTGCCAGCATGATTCTCTCACATACGTGATTTCTCTTTCCCTCACAGCCCCTCTGAGCCCCCCCAAAGGTCTGATCCTAGAACCGCCCCTGATCACAACTGTTTTACAACTGTTTGTTGTTCATACATCCATGGTTATTATTCTATATCTAATTAAAATAGGTATTTAAATGAAGTCATGAAAAGACCAGCTGATTGCGAACGGCAGCCCACCTGACATGACCGCAGTTGAGAAGAGCGCTGTTGGGAATTGTGAGCCAGATTAAATGAAATTATTAAATTAATGATTATAAGCTTTGGGAAACTACACGTTGTTTAATGTTGGTTAATTAGGCCTGTTAACCTCTTCATCCCGAGACCGTCCGTATATGGGCAGACACGCCCCCTCCCGAAATCAAAGCCTTCGCAAGGCATTCAAACATGTGAGAAAGCAATCATGTCATACATCACTAGAAAGATAAGAATTTCAACTTTTTGGCTATTACAACCATTTTTAGGTAAACAAACAATTCTCTTTTTCAAGATCTTTTTCCTCGACATGTTATCTACACAAACTATATATCATATGAAAGCTGGGACTCCAACTGATTCCAACAGTCCAGATCACACTGGGACTAAAACTCACCAAACTAGAGGCCAAAAACCATTAAAAACAAACTTATTTTTCTAGTAATCATAAATGATGTCTTACCTTTGCTGTTTTTGTCATCAAATTTGTGTTTGATCAGTTAAAACCACCAACAGATAATTCAGTGTCTTGGCAACATTTTTGAACCCTCCCAATCATGTTACCAATCATGTATAGTAGGTAAGAGAGGGTTTCATAGCCTAGAACTCTAGACGCCCCCTAGCGGCAGCAAATTTATTTGGCAGCTAGTGTAGGTCTAGCATAGCTCCGTCCGCTTTTTGGTGCTGGAAACACCAAGTGTGTCTTGTATGTCTGACCAATCACAGCGTGAGGGGCGGAGTCGGAAGCCGGGCTAACATGACGACAGAAATGCGACGGTTGTGTTAGAGGTAAACAATGGCTGCTGCTGCTGGCGAACGGCTGTCTTTCCACTCGGCTTTGGCCGCGACTCTTCAAGACTTGAAGTTAACATTTTATTTGAGAAAAGAACAAAGAACGGCACTGAAGTCTTTCCTCGAAAATAAATATTTATTCTGAGTTTTGATTAATTACGTAGTCAGAGCCGTCGCTCTGACTACGTCACCTTCTTCGTTGCTCTGATTGGTTGTAGCGCTATCCTATTGCGTGCAGAGGGAACTTGAAAGACAACCGTTTATCCCGCCCACACTGCCAATGGAGCTGAGCCAGACCTTACATCTTTCTGATGTAGGTCTGGCTTGCCAGGCTAGGTTTCACAGAAAATAGGTCCACTGCCTTCAATAAGAGCATACATTCTTTATCGCCATCTAGAGGCCGGATGGTGCAACTGCAATGGTTGGGCTTTGTGTCATTCAATTCGCCCTGACCTTTCAACAGAGGGGTCAAATGTTAAAATTGAACAATGGGTTCTCAATATATTCACCTGTCTGTGTCTATCATGTTTGTATTGTCATTTTTGCATTGGATTTATTGTTTTATTCGGAAACACTACTAAAACCTCTATCTTTGCTCTACTTCACTTTATTGCCATCAAATCCTGACCCAGGCCCTCATCAGATGTTGTGCTATAGCCCTATAGTAATATAGGGCCGCTAACTGATAATGCACTAGGTGTTATTAACACTAAAACATTTATTTCAGGCGGAAATTAAATCTTCCATATAGTCTGTGTTCTAGCTTTATTCACTCTGACACAGAAGCATCCACATTGATCATTTCACTTTCACAGCAATCTCACAGGTGTTTCTTTTGGTACCAAGATTAACTTAAAAGCCTTTGTAGTTGTGGAGATCAGGGGCCGTATTCACAAAGCATTTTATCTTACCGCTAGGAGTGCTCCTAACTCGCGCTAAAACATTTTACGTAGGAGTTTTTTCTTAAAAGTTATTCACAAAGCCGCTGAGACCTACTCATACTAAGGATAAATCACTAAGAGTGAACTAAGAGTGACGCGCCGTTGCTATGGATTACGTCGATTCTCGTGCACGAGTTTGGAAGCGGTCAGTCCGGTGATTGGTTGTTCAGAGCGGTCTCTGTGAAAACGAGCCCACTAAATCACCGAAGAACAAGGAAGTAGCCTCGGCTAGACATCCCTATCAAATAGTTATGGACAGTGCAGTTAGCAGAATACACGCATGATGACAAGTTTGTGCAGACCACGATAATGACGTTGTAGCCTATATGCACGTTAAAGAGAGAGAGAAAAAGCAAACAATAAAAATACGTAAATTGCATTAATTCAAGGAGGCAATTAAAAGCACACTGCAAACTATTATCCAATGAGCATATCTCCACTATTCAACACTTTAAATAACAGCCCATACCGGAGGTGGAGAGTGGCGCATACAGTGATCACTATACTTTCCCTCTCTGGGCTGAGGCGTATTTCGCCGTGCAGGACATGAAATCGATTTCGTGTATTTTTGTGTGCCCTAACATATATGGAGGAAAACAGTAAACAATAGGCTAATAATAATAAATATGGATTCAACAAATAAAAGGCGACAAAGAGCTAATACGATGTTTTTTACGCATAGGACTAAGCGTAATCTTACATGTTATAGGCCTACTTTAACTGCTCCCGGTTGTGGATTGAGATGGGGTGTCAAGACGTCTTGCAGGGACAGCCGCTGTCACCCAGCAAGACACTCAACTGGTACATGGCGCCTCACGCCTCAGACCGCTCCCCATTAAAATACGCGGATCATGGGTAGACCCAGGCCACTTTGCAACCACATCAAGAATGTTAAAAGTTGCATCAACAACAATCTGCGTGTTGATGTATGTACTTTCTTTCTATTGACGAACACGTCCTCATCTTTTGATGGCGCAATTATTTGTATGTGCGTCCCGTCAACAGCGCCGATCACACCGGCATACCTGCATGCCATGAAGTTGGCTTTGATCCTCCTGTGTAGTTGTTGATTGTCCAAAGGAAACCGGATAAACTGTTGGATGATATTAATGGTATTATTTCAGCCTTAACCGACTTTGAACTGAGCTCTGTCAGCTCTTCTAGCCTGTATGTAAATATATGATCATTGTGGAATCGTGTGTGTGTGTGTGTATATATTTACATATATGTATGTAGGCTACACACACACACACATATATATATATATATATATATATATATATATATATATATATATATATATATATATATATATATATATGTGTGTGTGTGTGTGTGTGTGTGTATGTATTTTTTATTCTATTTTTATTATTTTATTATTATTGTGTTGTGTTGGTGTTATGGACCTTTCATGAGATGTGTCCTTAATAAAGTTTGAATTTAATTGAATTGATATGTGGTCTACAGAGCGCGTTGATGGTTCGGTTTATGGCTGACTGATGGTTGCGATATTCCTAAATCGTCGGCATTGCAAAGTTGCATTTTCCCTGTTGCTCAATATCGTGTTGCCAAACATTTTATTTCCTAATCGGGTTATTCCTGTTAGTCGGGGGTGTTATTGCATCCCGCACTAATTGCACAACAAGTTTTATACCCTCACGGTTTAGCCTATATCTCTTGATCAATTCAGTCTTCCATTGTCTCCAAAACATTTCGTCTCGCAGCCATTTTCCGATTCTTTGTGAATAGGTCTTAGTGAGTTAGGAGTCCTCTCGAGGACTTTTAGGCTCTCCTAGACTTAGGTGTTACTTTTAGGCCTAAAATACTTTGTGAATTGCTCTTAGTGAAAAAAATTAGGAGTCCTAAATTTAAGACTGACACGCCCATTATTTTTAGGAGTTTCTCCTAAATTCGCCAGTTAGGAGCTACTTTTAGCGCTAAGATCCTTTGTGAATACGGCCCCAGGTCTGTTCAGTTTCGGTATGTTATTTTCAGCAAAAACCTGAAAAATAGGTCTAGTGGTGAATAGGTTAAAAGCATGCTCCAATTCTTATATGCATATTTCTATCAATAGTGCATGGCATGCTTCCACAGTTTATAGGCCTTTTGGCAAAAATGCTTTTCTCATAGAGAAAAAAAAGCATTTAACTGACTACTATTTCTGGTGCCGACTACCAAGCGCAGCAACAACTTTTGCATACAACCTCGTATGCAAAATTTGCGACAGTCTGTTGAAATGCGAAAAGCAAAAGATTTAATGATTTAAATATGCTGTTTTTTGTATTTGTTTTTTCGCCTATGATGCTTAGAGGTAAACTTGTTACGAAAAATGTTGGGCTATAATCAGGTTCGGGCTTAAAAAACGCCATTAAAGGACAATTCCGGCGCAAAATGAGACCATATGATCATAACACATGTCCACCGAGTTGGACCGTTCTCTGGGATCAGTTTTCATTCTAGTCGAATAGAACCAAAGTTCTCGAAAACCGCTAATTAGCTTATAACGCTAGCTGTGGGGGCAGGATATTCATGTACAATAAATCGCACTTCTATACCACTAACAAGGCTCAAAATCGCACCACACTTCCACGGTAGCATAATGAGGGTCCCTACATGTAAAACGAAGCATTGAGAACTTTGTAAGTGTACAGACAGTTTATTAAAAAGAACATTTAGAAAGCCATGAAAACAAGCGGGCGCCATCTTTGGAAAACAGTCGAGCGACAAACGCAGCCGGGAAAAGCACAAACACGAACCATTTTCTTCTCTTCTCTATGCACACGCACTGTTCGCACTTCGCACACCTTCTACTAGATTGCACATCTTCTGATTCATTGACATCTCATGTGTTCGCCTCTTCCGGCTCATTATGTTGCACGGCGTTCGTCGCTCAACTGGTCGTGAGTGTTTTCCAAAGATGGCGCCCGCTTGTTTTCGTGAAGGTACTGGCTTTCTAAACTTTCTTTTGTACATCTGTACACTTACAAAGTTCTCAATGCTTCGTTTTACATGTAGGGACCCTCATTATGCTACCGTGGAAGTGTGGTGCGATTTTGAGCCTCGTTAGTGGTATAGAATTGCGATTTATATGGTATGAATATCTGCCCAGACGGAATTTTGTCGGGCTTGGGCCAACTTTTCAGGCCTGATAAAATCTCTATTCTATAGCACCCTTCAAAACACAAAGACCAGTATAGAGGTAGAGACTGCTGCTCACCCTAGCTTCTCCGCAGCGCCCCTCTGGAGCAGCGTGGTGTAGCAGAGGTTGTGAGCCATCATAATGGACGGATACAGAGAGGAGAAATCCAGGGTCGCGATGGGAACACTGTAGTACCTACAACAGACCAGACGGGGGTGTTATGGTTTGGAAACGTGCACTGAAAATGCACGATGTGAAAGGGCATTCAGAGCACTGCACTCCAGCTATTTTTTGTAAAGATTTTCATACCCTTTCTCTGGTTCAATGACAGTTGCTCCAGTGTAGTCTTCTCCACCTTGTGACTTCACGACAGGCATCACCAAGTCCTGCTTCATGGCCTAACACACAATAGAAATTCTAATAATTTAGCAAATGAACCAAAGTACAACAAATAAATACCCAACACAAAAGTACAGAACACACACACACACACACACACACACACACACACACACACACACACACACACACACACACACACACACACACACACACACACACACACACACACACACACACACACACACACACACCGAATATTTTCCGTCATTGGCCGTTTTTTTTTTAACGGTGACGGAAAAATCTGAGGGCCGTCTGTCATTTTGACAGATTGCAATTCACACCGGTGACCACTTGGTGGCGATGAGCATATTAATTGGCTCTTGTAGAAGAAGCAAAGTAGAAAAGAAGAAAAATATCACGGCAGTTGAGTGTTGAAACATTTGAAACACCAAACCCACTTGAAACATTTGATTACGCGCAAGCAGGCACGCGATTCAAGTCCATGCGGACCAGGAGGAAGGTGGGACCTAGAAGCCCCACTATACGCGACTTATCCGCGTCATCGCGCGGCCTTGAAAACTAGTTCGCTTGGGGGCGTGTTGACTGTCAACTAGCTCCCGCGTGTTGACTAGTGGATCAACTAACTCCCGCGTGTTGACTAGTGGATCAACTAGCTCCCGCGTGTTGACTAGTGGATCAACTAGCTCCCGCGTGTTGACTAGTGGATCAACTAGCTCCCGCGTGTTGACTAGTGGATCAACTAACTCCCGCGTGTTGACTAGTGGATCAACTAGCTCCCGCGTGTTGACTAGTGGATCAACTAGCTCCCGCGTGTTGACTAGTGGATCAACTAGCTCCCGCCCGCATTGTGGTGATGAATCAGAAGGGTCAACGTCACGCCCACGTCCTGTTTGTTGATTGTTGACCGCGTGGATTCTCGCCGCAAGCAATCCCAGCATGCGCAGCGAACCGCTTGCGTCCCATACGGCCAAGCCCCACTATACCGATATTCTTACATATTCTTCTGCTTGATGTGTGTATCCACGGTGTGGATTATTTGTTCAGCTTGTTTGGACTGAATATTAATTAAACATGAATTAAAATTAAATGCTGTTGAACATGTCATTATTATCATTTAAAAAATTAAAGTGACCGGTAAAAATAGATTATGACGGGATTTGTATGAGCCTGTCAGTCAAAATGACAGACAATGAAAAAGTCTAGCGCAACCTTTGATATGCATATATACACACACACACACAATTAGCAAATATTTAGACCACACCAAACATTTATCTAAACTTCAATTTCTAACCGAATACCTAAACTTAACCACCTGCAACCTTATACCTAAACATAACCATCTCTAACGCAATACCTAAAAATAACCATCTCCTAAAAATAACCATCTCTAACATTATACCTAAACTTAAGCAGCCCTAACTCTAAACTTTGCATAAGCATATATATTAACGCTTTTTAACAGTATATCCAAACATAACCTCCCCTAATCCTAAACTTATCAATTTCAAACATTATAGCTAAATCAAAACAAAATATTGGCGTGAACAGGATTTTGAACCCAGCAAACCCCAAGCCTAGAGCTTAGCATCTTCATATTCCTCCACAATATTCAAAACAGCCATGCATCGTCCCTCCAGCTATCCATCTCGTCGGTCAGTCCCTCACCTGTCGCAGCAGCTGGGAGACCACCTTGATCTGCTGGCCCCTGGAGAGCAGGTAGGTGAGTGGGACGCCCGTCACCCTGGCCATCTCCATGTAGTTGATGACACACATGAGCTTCTGCAGTAGCCGCAGTGGCAGGTAGGCATCCTTCAGGCAGTAGACCGCCAGACGCCGCCGGGTCTGCTCGTTGCCGTTCTGGGGGAGGATTACAAAGAGAGGGGGACGTCAACCTGACTGACCTATGAATGTGGGTCTTTTATGGAGGAGGCTTTTATCCGGAGCGTCTTAAGGCCTCAACATGCTTCTGTGTGATTTGTCTGAATCCTTCGTGCACAGGCAATGCAACAATGTTGTAGGCAGTTATTTATACATCTGCACAACAGTGTCATTACATCAAATATACACTAGGAGGATCTATCAACAACAAAACAACCAATGTGCCAACATCCTTGATGATGGAAGCAAATAAAGTCATACCCTTTTACAATACAATAACAGGTGAACACACCTTATTTTTTTACTATTGGAGTGTAACAAACATGCCTTTGTAAGGCGTACTTACACTCCAATAGTAAAAAAATAAGGTGTGTGGGGTTAGGGTGGGGGGGAAAAGAGAGAGAGCGAGCGAGAGCCATATACACACACATACATATATACACACACACACACACATTTTTTTCATACCGGCTATTTATTAATACAATATTTGCCATGACTGTTTAATTAATTAATCACATTAGCTAATAAAAGCGGATTTGATTGTACACTATGTGTGGTCTTCGTCTCTCTTCCCTGCATGTGCTTGTGTGGGTATGTTTGCAGCATGTGTGTCTTTCCTGTCATATAGGCTATCTTCTTATGCCGTTTTGTAGCTACTGTTTCCTACTTTTGAAGTGAGACTGCCGTGTCTAACTTTGCTGGGCGCTGAACATCTTCGCTTGGATATGTGTGACTGAATGTCAAACTGAATTCATCATCGCGGATATAATTTTGTGTTCCGGGAGCTGACCACCAAAGTCTTCTCCTACACACTGAAGTGCGTTGGCTGTCACGGGGAAAAGTTCTCTCTCGTCTTTATGAGCTCCGAGAAGAGCTCTTGGCATTTTCGAGGGAACACGATGTGCCACACAAGGAAAGGCTAGCCAGTGAGATGTGTGCGCCAACTTGCTTTCTCCGCTCTTGCCTACATCAAAAACAAGAGGTCTCACCTTTCAGTGGAGGAGGACTTGCGAGTGGCCCTCTCTTTAATACCACCAAGGATTGAAAGAATCTGTGCCTGTCCCACTAAAGTCGGCAAGTCAATACTTTTCTAAGAATAATAATTTACAGTTTTCTATTAACATTTTAGTTGGCAAATGGTTTTGTTTATTTTACAATAATGATTTTATTGGTAACTGTTGAGGGTACATGAAGTATGCCATTCCTAGGCTACATTTATATAATTATAATATTTATTATAATATGAATAATTTATACCTATTAAAGCGGTGGTTATACTTCTACAACTGCGTATTGCGCTATCCAACTGCGTAACCACGGAGACCCCTCGAGCCCTCATAGTTCTCCGTCGTGGTGCCGGATATGCAATGCAATTTCCCGCCCGCAAAACAAACAAGGTGCAAAGTAAACAAGATTTCACACAAGATTCACACAACATTTCACACAAGTAAACAAGTACAAAAGGGATAAATAGTTAAGAGGGATAGTTAAAAGGGGATAAATTATAATAAAAAATGAAATGCTTTAAAAGTAAAAAAACGTAATTGCTAAAAACAAACTATTTACAACCATGTAGTGCAATTTGCCACTGTCTGTTTTAAGTTCTAGGTTCAAGTAGATCGGGTTGGCATCCTGGAGCTTTATGCGTCCATAGAGCATAGTGTATATGTCGTGCATTGCGTCATCCTGGTCCTCGTCAGCCACTTTCCATAACATGTCACGGATTGTCTTTGTGAAGCGGGTGATGGCGTTTTTAGAGGACCAATTGCAGCCCTTGCCGTCTCCGTTGTCCGTTGACGGAGACGGCAGACGACGGAGAGGCTCTCCGGTGACGTAGAGGGCTCTCCGTAACCGACGTAGAGCACTTTACGCAGGAGTATAAATTAGGCTTTAGTTTAGCTATTTCAGTTCTCACACTTAGCGCACCCTTCTCCATTAACTCCCTTATAGTTGGCTTTTGGAGATACACCCCTGGGGGAATGAAGATTACTTCGCAGACATTGATGGAACTGACTCTTAATTTTTTGGTTGCTGTTTTTTAAGTGCCTTGGTGGCCTGGCCAATTTGAGTAAATAGTTGTAAGGGTTAAGGTTAGAAACCCTGTGAAAAGGAAACCCTGTGTAACGGAGTAATGTTTTGTGCCATGTTTAGTTGCACATATTTTATTTTTTGTGTGTGTGTGTGTGTGTGTGTGTGTGTGTGTGTGTGTGTGTGTGTGTGTGTGTGTGTGTGTGTGTGTGTGTGTGTGTGTGTGTGTGTGTGTGTGTATATATATATATATATACAGTATATATATATATATATATATATATATATATATATATACAGTATATATATATATATATATATATACAGTATATATATATATATATATATATATATACACAGTATATATATATATATATATACATACAGGGTTTTTCCTGCATAGAGAATTTGGTGGCGGCCGCCACCGCCAAATTCCTTACTACCACCAGCTCACGGCTGGTTTTCAATCGGTAATCTCACCAAGCGTTTCCCTGTCGGGATCTGTCATTTCATTCATATGTAACTGCAGTTGCACGTAACCACCAGTAGTGGCGGTGGCGCTGTGTCGAAATTAGCACCGGCCGACATGCCAAACAAAGCATCTTTTACCGCCACATCCAGAGAGACGAAGAAGAAGTTTAAACTGCAAAAAGTACGGATGACAGACCGACAAAAAAGGTTAGTATTGTTTATTTTAGGGATGCACCGAATATTCGGTAACCGAATATATTCGGCCGAATATTGCAAAAAAAGCACTATTTGGTATTCGGTGGAATGAGTGAAAAACAAGGCCGAATATATATATATATTAAATATTAGCGGCGCGTTTTACTGACGCAATCAAAGAACGTGCAGTGACGCGGTAAACATAAACAAAGATGTCGGCAGTGTGGAGATATTTCAAAGATACGGAGAACGAAAAAAGAATTGCGGTTTGCAGCGAGTGCTCAGCCGAAATATAAAGTATAGTATAAGTAAGGGATAATGCCCGACGAGGTGTCCATTAACAGAAATGAATGGGCGACGCGGAAGCAACCGTCAGACGCGAAGCGGAGGACGGTTGCTTCCGCTTATACCATGGTCACTTACGAAAGAAAAATATTTAATCAATTAATAATACTTTAATGTGTTTTAGAGTTAAAATCGTGAGGTTTTTTTTTCATTTTTATTTTAAGTCGAGCGGACTATTTAATATCTCCCGTATGCAGGCGTTGCCAAGCAACGTGGCCATAGTGTCTTCATAGCGTCAACGTCTTTCCTAGGTGTAAATTAACACTTTTTAACCTACACCCTCTACCAATCAGAATCGAGTATTCACCCAGACCATGGTATAAAACAATTTAAGGGTCGTCTCAGACTTGTTTCCCCTGAACCCTCTCTACTCTATCCTGCTCTGAGCATTGCAGCTGCAATAGCCCTGACAGCACCTGTCCAGACAGCAGATGTTGAGAGGCTATTTTCTGCACTCAAGATTGTAAGATATGATTGAGAACACTATCACAATTCATGTCTACAGCAGAATAATGCAAAGTTTATAATGCATGAACTTTTTTTTTTAAAGATAAAAACACCCCTGCGCAACAGACTTAAGGAGAGGCACCTGGATGTTTGCTGCAAGGTGGCCATCGATGGTCCAGACCAGGAGGTCTTTGACTTAAACCAAGGAGGGCCAAATGTTCTGCCACTGGCTGTGGCTTGTGCAAATAAATTGTGCAACTGAACTGAATGTTAAAGCACATACAAAATAAATGAATATGCTTTAAAATAATACTTGTCATTTTTTTTAATTCATGTAATTACAACTCCTAAAATAGACCGCTAGTAAAACACTTGCTTGAGTCAGTTGAAGGCACGGTACATGTACACCTGTGAGCGCACGATCAGGTACCACCACCACCTCATTTTAAGCCAGGAAAAACCCTGTATATATATATATATATATATATATATATATATATATATATATATATATATATATATATATTTCCAGATGTGTTTTCCTACCTTGTTTGTGGTGTGAAAAAACAAGGAAGACGGTTATAGCCTACCTGGTGACACGGTGGTTTATTATGATGACCGATCGCAATCAACATTACACGACCGGCACACCCCTAGCGCTGATACGTGAAAAATAACTAAATGGGTTTTATTTCTATTTTTAAAAAAAAGACGGCTCGGTTGGGGTGGTTGTTAGGGTAGTTAGGATGGGATTAGGGTGATGGTTGGGATGCTAGGGTTAGGATGGGGTTGGGGTGGTTGTTAGGGTGGTTAGGATGGGGTTAGCGTGGGGTTGGGGTGGTTGTTTGGGTGGGGGTGGTTACAGTGGGGTTAAAGTGGTTAGGATGGGGTTAGGGTCAGGGTGGCGTTGGGGTGGTTGTTAGGGTGGGATTATGGTTAGGGTGGGGTTGTCCTCTTACCTGCAGATCAGTGATGATGGAGTGCTGCACGTCCTCCTTCTGCTCCTGCAGGAAGTGGAAACTGACAGCGTTGAGTGTGTACGAGCGCAACTTGTAGTCCCTGAGGAGCACCTAGGAGGAGAAATAACGTGAAAATAATGTTTAAAGGAAACTAAAACCAATCCATGGGAACTAGAGCTGCAACTAACAATCATTTAATCGTCGATTCATCTCGGGATTATATACTTGTTTTCTAGTCATTGATAGATCAAGTGTTTAGTCTGGAAATGACTGTACATAATAAACAACAAATGCCAGAACCCAACGGTGAGATCGAAAATGTGTCCGAGCTGACCTGCAGCAGGTCGAACTGAACCCGGCCCTCCATGTTCATAATCTTGTTCTCCCGCCGGCCCATCTGCTTGCTCTGGAAGTTGGCGTCCCTCAGGACCGACTTGATGCCTCGCACCCGGCCCAGGTAGGGGAACAGGTTCACCTGCAGGGGGAAGAGGGGGACACCGATGGTGCATCAGACACCAAGATTGTTGCGGGTGACAGAGGTGGAACAAGTATTTTCCACAAAGACAGCGGGAATGCTATGGTCTGGCCGATACTACCTGACAACTTTTTAAACAGCTGTGAGAAGTTTAGCAGACCAAAATGGAAACCAAAACATGATTGACCATGTCAACAATATTTCAACAATTATTTCAATATTTCATTGTTCATTTGACTTATACCTAGCACTATGAATAGCTTCTTCAGAGAATGTTCGACAAGAATGTGTCCAGGCGGTCTCCCAGCGCTCCACGGGGCTCACCTTGAGGGCCGCTGCCCTGTTGAGCAGGTAGGGGAAGTCAAAGTTCTGGATGTTGTAGCCGGTGACGATGTCTGGGTCTGTGGTCCTTACAAACTCCGCCCAGCTCTACGCACACAGAAGATGAACAAAACCCAAAGCGGAATAATGATGAATACGCAACACCCACAAGCCAAGGGCTGTGTTATCTCACTTCCCATTTCCTCTTACTGTGTGGTTCCTAGTGCTTATCTCGCAACCTGCAAAATCCACCACCATGGCGCACTTCAAGATAATTAACCAAGTCCAACCAAGTGTGTATGTGTGCGCCCGTGCGTGCTTGTACCTGGAGCAGCTGCTTCTCCTGGGTGAAGCATAGGATCTGGGAACCCACGATGCTGGCGCAGGATTGCAGGGTGAAGACGGTGCGGATGAAGGGCTCCGTCTCGCCCTGCCGCTGCACCATGGATGCGATCTGGATCACCGGGTCCTTGTCCGCCTCCGGGAAGATCCCTGCGGGAGGGGAGACACAGGCCTCAGTCACTTCTGTATTCTGTCTACATATGGATTCTGGCAGATCAATAGACATTGAAATTAGGAATGTGGCAGAATAATCGGTGATTCTATTATTCGTTCATGACAGCAAAAATCAATTGTCAACTTTGTTTTTCTTACTTGTTAGTCTTCTATGATGTTAAAAAATAATAAAACGCATTTGTTTTAACAAATTGAACCACTTCAGAACTGAAGGAAAAAACGATCAGTTGATTAAAAAATTCTGCAGCAGTGGTCTCTGCCAGATCCGATTCAGACAGGGTTTAACTAGATGTTAAGCACAACACACACAGCCATAGCAGAAGATACACAAAACAACATTTTTTGATTTTTTTGAATCTGGTTCTTGTTTGTGTCGGGGTACAATATTGATATATGCTTTGGGTTTAATGGAAAACCCCAAGCTGGCGGTGGATAATTAGGCATGTCCGAGGGAGACGGATGAGAGGAGGATGGATGTGCGCTCCGACGGGAGATCCACGCTTCATCCATCCACATTTTCATGACAATGTAAGGCAAATTGATTGATATTGGCTGCAACATGAATAGATTATTAGCTGTTTGGCACCCCTCATTATTTAAGGTACAATGCAGCTGCCAAGATTTTGCACCACAAATTGGAACATTTCTACCACATTCTGCACCAGCAAGGTGTTCATTTCTGACCACATCTGCAAATCCGAATAATTGATTATTCTCTCACACTACCCAATGATTATTCGACCAAGAAAAATGTGAGTTATCCACATCCCTAATTGAAATGTAGTACTACTGTTGTGAATTCCCTCTTTGCTGCTGAGGAACACTGCCCCTAGAGGGCCGAGAGACAATGTACCTCTTATATAACCCTCCTGATTGGAGTAAGTGACTCCAGGTGTGCTCAGGTGTAGACTAATCACCGTCCATTCAGAGCAGACACCTGGCATTCAGGTGTCTCAAGCCCTGCCTCCCTCATGCGTTACTGACAATGCGAGTTTCCTCCATGACATTTTACTGTTTGAATGATGTTTGTAAACATACAGTCAGGTCCATAAATATTGGGACATCAACACAATTCCAATCTTTTTGGCTCTACACCACCACAATGGATTTGAAGTGAAACGAACAAGATGTGCTTTAACTGCAGACTTTCAGCTTTAATTTGAGGGTATTTACATCCAAATCAGGTGAACGGTGTAGGAATTACAACAGTTTGTATATGTGTCTCCCACTTTTTAAGGGACAAAAAGTAATGGGACAATTGGCTGCTCAGCTGTTCCATGGCCAGGTGTGTGTTATTCCCTCATTATCCCATTTACAAGGAGCAGATAAAAGGTCTAGAGTTAATTTCAAGTGTGCTATTTGCATTTGGAATCTGTTTGGAAGCTGTCAACTCTCAATATGAGATCCAAAGAGCTGTCACTATCAGTGAAGCAAGCCATCATTAGGCTGAAAAATCTAAACAAAGCCATCAGAGATAGCAAAAATATTAGGTGTGGCCAAATCAACTGTTTAAAAGAAAGAGCGCACCGGTGAGCTCAGCAACACCAAAAGACCCGGAAGACCACGGAAACAACTGTGGTGGATGACCGAAGAATTCTTTCCCTGGTGAAGAAAAAACCATTCACAACAGTTGGCCAGATCAAGAACACTCTCCAGGAGGTAGGTGTATGTGTGTCAAAGTCGACAATCAAGAGTAGACTTCACCAGAGTGAATACAGAGGGTTCACCACAAGATGTAAACCATTGGTGAGCCTCAAAAACAGGAAGGCCAGATTAGAGTTTGCCAAACAACATCTAAAAAAGCCTTCACAGTTCTGGAACAACATCCTATGGACAGATGAGACAAAGATCAACTTGTACCAGAGTGATGGGAAGAGAAGAGTATGGAGTCCATTGTGGTGGTATATAGAGCCAAAAAGATTAGAATTGTGTCGATGTCCCGATATTTATGGACCTGACTGTACGTTTGATTACATTTCTACCTGATTTGTGGATAGCTTAATTTACTGTATTGATTATTGATTTATGCATTAGTTTTTGATTAGACTGCAGAAAAGTTCAATGGAGGAAGAATGAATGAGGATTAGGGATGTCCGATATTGGCTTTTTTACCGATAACCGATAACCGATATTGTTCAACTCTTAAATTTCCGATACCGATATCAACCGATACCGAAACCGATATATGCGGCCACGTGAAACCTCCGCTTTACACTCATTGTAAACCGCAATAGGCTCTATGCCGAGCATCACGTGACCAAACCGGAAAACAGGTCTCCTGACCTCGCTTGCCGGAAAAGCCGGTAGCAGCGGTAGGAACTGATGGCGACAGCTATTGACTTGGCCTAGTTAGCCTTTTTTACTGTTGGCGTTTTATTTGATTTTAACATCTGAATGTTAGTGAGAAGAAAAGATGGATGAAAAAAAACAGAAAAAAAAACAGCGGTTAAAGCTAGCGTGTGTGTCCGGGAGAGGGCTGCTCTCCTCGGACACATTACTCTGAAGCCCCGGTGACGGTCTGGAAGTGTGGATTAATAAATACAATTTTTTTTAAAACAGCGGTTAAAGCTAGCGTGTGTCCGGGAGAGGGCTACTCTCCTCGGACATATTACTCTGAAGCCCCGGTGACGGTCTGGAAGTGTGGATTAATAAATACAATTTTTTTTAAAACAGCGGTAACAGCATGTGTGTGTGTCCGAGAGGGCTGCTCTCCTCGGACACATTACTCTGAAGCCCCGGTGACGGTCTGGAAGTGTGGATTAATAAACAAAAACAAAACAGCGGTAAAAGCTAGCGTGTGTCTGGGAGAGGGCTACTCTCCTCGGACACATTACTCTGAAGCCCCGGTGACGGTCTGGAAGTGCGGATTAATAAATAAAATAATGTGAGCGCGGTACAGCAGACCTGAACCAGTTGTGATGAGACTGTTTCGCAGAATGCGTTAGTATGTTGTGCATAACCCCTATTTTACTATTCAACGTAGAAACTTTGAAATAATTCCAAACCACCGACATAACTACAGCTACAACTAGCGTCCCGCTACACGGCCGCACACGCCCAGGCTTGTTATTGAGACGGCGCGGCGCGTTTCATGATGTCATCAAACCACGTCCTCACTTGAAACATAACAGATGTCTGAAATTATTTCAAAATCGATTTCGGTATCGATTTCAGTATCGTTTTTTTAAAAACTGATACCGATATTTTCCGATATTGATTTTTTATGCCAATATCGGCCGATAATATCGGTGGGCCGATAATATCGGACATCCCTAATGAGGATGAATCTACTTCAGCGATATGAACTACCGTCAGTGAAGTGAGGGTAAAGTACACCATTTCAGCTCCTCTAAACTAAAAATATTTTAGCGATTTTGCACTTATCTTTGTAGTAGGGCTGAATGATTAATCGAATTGAAACCAACATCGTGATGTGATAGAACGCGATTTTCAAAACGCAAAGGTTGCGATAAAAAAATTGTTTTACACAATCTAACCAATCAGAGGGTGGAAACAACTGGCCACATGGGGTTCACGTACACATAAAGCTACCATGTGACATGAGAGTGAGAGCAGTAGATGAAGAAAACAACTTGCCACGCTACGCTTTGATTTGTTGACATTATCTGGTGAAAATGGCCTTGGCAGAACCGAACACTGAAGAGGTGACTTTAGTGTCAAAGAGGATCAGTACGTCGCTTGTCTGGACCTATTTTGAATTAAGAAAAGGAGATGCTGTTGTTGAGAGATATAAAATAGGTTTGTTCGCCAACGTTTAGTAGCTGGTCTGCCTGCCAGGGACGTCCCGACATCCAAACTGAAATGAATAGCAGCATAGCGCTGCTGTGGTGTATGCATTAAAATAGCAGCTTATACAGTTTGAACATCGTTTTTTTTCAGTTAGAAATGTTGGATATTCAACAGATATTCTGAATTAGCGATGTGACATGGTGAACTAAAGACGTGATCACCAGTATCCCAGACCCAGTGTGTCTAGCGATGTCTACCTGCCCAGGAGACGGGGTACAGCATGCCATCCCCCCGCACATATTGTAGCCAGGTTGCCATACCGGAGCTATAGAAAACATGCAGGCAGTCACAGCGGAGCTGAAAACGGCTACTACCACGGACATGTGGTTAAGCTGTTACTGACTGGAGATCAGTAAGATTAATATTGATTTAATATTTAATATATTATTATTTTTATTATTTTCGATTTTATTAAAAAGTGCAATCCATGTGTTTATATATTACATGTTTATTACGACGACCGAGTTATCTAAATATTGTGTGGTAGAGCCACAGATTTGTTCTTTTTTATATTGTTTACAAGGCTTGAAGTGAAATCAATCAATATTCTACTGTAATTACAGGTTTTTCTTTTCACAATTTTAAATAAAGACGTTATCCATATCAATTCTTGCATCAATTCGTCTAATTACATCATAACACTTAAGAGCAGTTTATATGTTGACTGTATCCAATGTTGTGTTGGTCATACTATAGAATGATTTGCTTGTGTTTAGTGAAAATACAGAAGGAACTTGGCTGATTGAAAAAGAAATGGTATGGTCGGTGCTTCTCGTTTAACTATGGGTATTCCTTTAACATTGTGTACCATCACTGAGAACACAAAAATTCATATTGAATGTTCTTAAAAAATGTCTTGAATAAAAAAAAAATACAATAAAAAAAAAAAGAAGTAATAGCCAAGTCTACATATTAGTCCAGCGGCCCCCAACACACTACTCATACAGTACAGGTTCATCCCAACCCAGCTATTTGCACACCTGATTTTAAATACAATGATATACGATTTGTTTAAATGTTATAATAAATACAATCATACACAATAATTATAGTAACCAAAGCCATGATTAGTTGAATCAAATAAACGACACGCACCCTTTCTTCCAGCACACTCGATGTCAAAGCTGAGGACCCTGAGGGGCACGATGCGCTGCCACTCCCCCTCCGCTGGGTGGCTGACCAGGTCCCTCCAGCCCACATCCACCTCGTACTGACACAAGGACACCTGGGGGGGGGAAAGAAAGAAAGAAAGAAAGAAAGAAAGAAAGAAAGAAAGAAAGAAACAGAGACAGAGGGTCATTAGTACTCAACATCTAATTTATCCAAAGCAACTTTTTTTATTAAAAGGAGGAATTTTTTTCATATTTATTAAGGAGCTTCCAATGAGTGAAGCACCTTGCTCAGGAATGCCTATAGGAAGGCATTGGGGGGAAATTGGGAGTTTGAATCCCTTGGTCTGGGAGTTTAGTTTAGCTTAGTGAATGGAGTAGATTGGATGTTTAGATTAGACAGGTGCTCCCAGCTGTGACGGGAGGAGGAACGTGATGGGGACTGACCATGCTGGGGTTTCCTGGGTTCATGTCCCCAGGGGCCTTCTCCTGGCGGACTCTGTATTTTCCCTTTGGGAGCTCGATCCAGCAGCAGCCCACCACGTCACAGTCCACCATGAACCTGCCAACACAACAGCATGAGAGGCTAGCACAGAGAACTCACACGAAAACTAGAGTTGCCACGGTGTGGACATTTTCACACCAGTGGATGTTCTTCTGAGAACACCGCAGTTACCGGTAACACCGTAGTTTAAAAAAGAAAGAAGTAAAAAAGGAAATTCATACTGCGTATCTTTCCCTGTCAAAATCGGAGCCGGCAGAGACCAGTGCAGCAGAATTGCTTTTATATCAAATTAATGTTTTTTCCTTTTCATTTCTAAAGCGGTTTAAAAAAGCAAAACTACAATATCACGTAGTATTGCTGCATGGAAGTCAGTGGATTTCAGATCCACTCATTGGTCTGAGTCCAACTCTGTTTCAGCAGAGCTTCAATGTAACCTAAATGTTTCAGAAGACACATGGGTTCCATAGTGTGAGAGTACAAATGATGTGGTTTGAACATCGTGCAACGTTTTGATGCAATTGCACTGCAGGACTAGTGTTGTTCACCTGAAGAGAAAACATACAGGCGCTACTATGAATGACGGATCGCCAGAAAAGGAAAAAAGATTGCTACCTGTTCTATTCATGTTTATTAAATTACCAACCAGTTAGTAGGTATGGGTTTTGGTATTTTTTGCCTTTGTTTAAACATAACCGCATTTTAATAAACAAATTCATATAGGCCAAATGGTAGGCATATATAATTATATATTCTGTTACTCTAATTGTGTCTGTCTATATATTAAATGCCATCCTTAAAAGCGCATCACACATCCACCATACCAGCGCAACTGGCACAAGACACAGAACCCATACAGTCAATGGATCTATAGACTAACGCCAGTGTTTCCCACAGAATCAGATTCTATTTGTGGTGGTAGAAGGAGGCATACACATGCTTTCTTAAATCAATTATTAAATAATACCACTGTATATTTTAATTGGCAAGTATTTTGTGACAAAGAACTGAACAATATATACAGCTCCATTGCTTCACTTTGTGTCATAAGTGAAAAACACCAGACTGTCTTTTCGCCTCCTCAGTACGAGCCCTTTTGAATCTTTGAAAGTATTTTTCAATATTCATCTGGATTGAGGGAGCAAACATTCAGCGTCATTGTTAAATAATTAACATTAAGCCTTTGCACACCAAGTCCGTATTTTTCGTCCGAAATTATCGCACGTTTAAAAATAAATACGACCTCACATTGTGTCAATCATGTTAACACATAGACTCCGAAACATTCGTCCGTCATTAAAGTTCGATTTTCTGCGTTTTTTTGCATAAATCAGACTTTCGGGAAAAACAATCCTTCCTGCGTATGAACATTGAGTGTGCACGGAGAGGAGGGGCTATTCACACACGGGTCCGAGAGAGAGCGAGACAGAGCGAAATTGGGGGGGGGGGGGGGGGGGGCTGATGCGCTGCGTGCAGCTCTACAATTAAATACAATTTTACCCATTTTAAATAGAATAGAAAAAATAAAATCAATATGTGGCGGTGAATGTTGATATTGTGGCGGGCCACCACAAATAAATGGGAAACACTGAACGCACATCTAACCACTGAAGTATCAATAATGTCCTCATTGTCTCCTTGACTTCTGCGACCGCTTACGCTAGCAAACACTTTTTGATTTGACATATAATAAAAATAATAGCAAAATGATGGTGGGGATGGTATGAATAATATCCCACCAGTGGCTAATCCAACACCTTGTAACACCGGTAACATTGTTAACTGCGACAGCCCTACCGAGAACTAGCAGGGAGGAGAGGTTAAGCAGCTAGCAAAGGCTGCAGTGGCTTTGGAATGACTAGGATTCATCAATGTATCCTAAATGATAGTGCTTTGGAGATTTGTCACCAAAATCATGAGAAATAAGCAAGAAGAAGCAAGCCTGAAGGTTGTGATTGGCCCTGATCACCAGCGGTCTCATTTCCACAATGCTGCTTTTCTCGTGCTCGACTAACTGCTGCCGCTCCTCTCATGCAACATGCAATAGGAAGGTGGATAGAGAACAACATTTTGAAACGCACTGTTAGAGTTGGCCTTTAAAGGCAATGCATGCTGGGACGCACCACTAGATAAAAAACCGACCTGATCTCAAAGTCGATGTTAGCCTCGTAGGACTGATAGTTCTGTAGGGGGAAAGGACCGAATTTGATGCCCTGCTCCAGGAGCCTCTTGGCCGGCGCTATAAGGCGTGGCATCGCCATGGTAATCCGGAGGAAATCCAGGATGTTTTTCCCATGGTAACCATACATGCCTGTGGACACAAAGACCCATCTGTTAAAACCTTTTAGGATTAGCCATTCGATGGGATATTAGAGGAATACTGTGAATTGGTCACAACCGATCCTATAGGGACGGGATGGTTTGAGGTCGTACTCACTCTCTTTGCGTGTGATGTCTACAGCGAGGACGGTCACAGAGATGTTGTCCTTATTGGAGCGCATGTCCTTCAGAATGGCAGAGTTCAACTCTCTTTTGAACTCCCCCAAGTGGGCAGACGTGAAGCCTTTTAACCAGGGAGGGAAAGACAGACACAGAGTAAAGAAACATTCTAGGTAAGATATGTTATGGAAGAAATGTAGAGACTCAAAGAAAAAGTGATGTACGCTTACAAAGTTCTTCACATCGAGTAATACAAATGCAGCTGTCCACTAACTAAGCATTAATAGAAAGGGATCAAAACTGCAGTAAAGATTGTCATTTAGCCGCTCTATAATAGGAACATAATGTACTTCTGTGCTTCTGTGGTGGTGCTGGTGTTGTTGCGACAGTGACTGGTATTGTTGCTACGGTGATTGGTGTTCCTGATGGTACAGTATTGTTGCTATGGTGGTGCATTCACCACAGAAGAAGCCCTCTGCACGATGAAGACCCCACCCCTCACGTCGAGTGCTTACCGCTGGGTGCAGGTGTGTAGAAGTAGGGCGCAAAGCCATGCACGTGGCAACACACACTATTCCCGCTGTCCGTCACGCCAAACATGCGGATGATGGGCACGGTGCCGTGTGATTGGCCGGGCATTCCTCTCACCACTCCGCCTAGACAAAACAAACAAAACGTTACAGAAAAATAAACAAACACAAAAAAAACAATCCATAGGGCTGTGACCGAGGACTACTTTGATAGTGGATTAAAATGTAATTACATTTAATCATTTGGCTTCCAACTCAAGTTCGACATCCAAAAATTAAGCATTGGTCATGCCCATAATTACTTCTATAAATGTGTGCTTGTATGAGTACTTCCTTGCTCTTTAACAACCCGCGTTTACCAACAAGTATATGTTGTCCAACCTACCAGCAGTTGGAGTACAGTATTCTAGCTATCATGGAATATTCAGCCTGACCACGGAAAACAATAACACAATCGCAGGATTTAGTGTCTCGTTATGTTGTGTACAGTTTTCT